>VXBZ01000388.1:1919241-2003210 GCA_013399135.1 Heliornis fulica | reverse complement strand
TTTTTTGGTGCAGTCAAAGAAATGTCTGCTTCCTTTGGAAGATCGGGGTTTGCCCTGTCCACTGTTACTGGGTTTCATATGGCTGCCTTTGTAAATTGTATTCAAAGGAAGGATTCTCCTGGCAAGCGTTTTGCACTTCCAGCTGTCACCACAAATACTGTGGAGTCATTCATAAAATAGTTCATGAATGAATATAGGTGAATATCATCTATCCCCACATAGACAGCGAATGAGCACCAGGAAATGAAAGTATATTCATCTCCTGAAACTTCCTAAAGGTTCCCCATGGTGGCATATTCCCTCTATGAGAAAACAACAAATTTATTTTTTTTTTCTGCTAAGTTTACATAAGATGAAGTTAATCTGTAGAGGATATGAAGTTAGAGGCTAAATGAGTGTCTAAGTCTGAGTTGATTACATGTTTGTAAATTAATTTTTAATATATTTCAATAAATATTGAGACTACTTCTGAACACAAGAATGCATTACTGCACCTAGTACTGAAAAGTACTGACTGCAAACATAAACTACACATACTGTTTGCAGGCCAGGTTCCTGGGTACAGACAGTTGCACTAATAGATTGATTTTTGCACATTCTTAGCCCAGCCAACTGGCTTTGCTTTTCTAAGTGCATATTTCTTTTTCTTCTCGATTTGGTATGTTGTGTGTGTATACATATCCCAGTACACATGCACTTATGCACATGTATGCATGTGTGTGTACATGTATTTATGTACAATGCCTATTGGTATCAAACTCAGTTTCTATATCACTTGGCAACTTTGTCTTGACAGTCTCAAAGGATACTTTTGTTGAATTAGCTGAAACTCACTTGAAACCTTGCTTTCTTCCTTTGAAAACACGAAGTTGCATTCATTTTTTTCTATTACTTTAGGTCAAAGCTACAACAAAGGAAAAGGGCAGGTGTTAACAAGAGGGAATGTGCTACCGAGGAAGTAGTTTTATCTTTTTTTTATATATATACAGTATCTTGTCACAATGCTTTCAATGGAGCTATTGTTTCAAGCACAAAGCATTGCCAGGAAGATGCAAGAGATCTGATAATACGTTTTTGGTAGCACTTTTGTTTCTGCAGCTGTATCCCAATTGGAGCATTTAAACATTATGATCAGAAGTAAAAATAGTCATTTTCTGTAAAGTAATGAGAGGTAATTTATTTGTAGTTAAGCTACTTAAAGGCATGAGCTAACATGAAGACATATTAATAATTGCTAGCCTTTAAAGCAAACTTTGAAAAGTTTTGGCACTAGATTGAAATTATGAAGATTTTTAGAAGCAGGTAAGCAATTTCATCAAAGCATTTTATGCACTCTCACAAACAGTGCTTGCCTATTCAGTGAAGTAGTTATGTATGTTAAATGAAATGCACGCTGAAGTGATATTTTTTTTGGTGGTACTAGGAAAACGTATGTGGTGGTGAAAAGTGGTGAGAAGGTAGTATAAAGGGGATTTTGATGGTGGGTTTTGTTTGGGGTTTTTATTTATTTGTGTATGTTTGTTTAGCTTGAAACAGTCAGCTATGCTAGATGAAATGCTGAAAAAAATTAAATTACAGTTCAGCCTAAAGAGCAAAGGTATTTCAGGTCCCCATCCTGGTTTTGTGTAGGTGTTGGTTGAGGAGCTGAATTACTTTGCTGACATTTAGTCTATAATATTGTAGAATTTTCTGCACTTTGAAAGCTTTGACTGGAATTTACATTCACAAATCCTGTTGAGCAAGGATTTCACCAGCAAGTTTCCATTCCATTCAGTGATAAACATATGGCTAAGCCTTACACAATTAGATGCAAATTCATATGTTTTTCAACACGGTTACCTTAAGGCCTGATGTTTCAGATTACTTGTTTGGTGCAATAAGGTCAGGTAATTCTGGTGTTTAGGTAATACCACTGTTCATGAACAGAAAGCATCAAGTATGTCACGTTGTTAATGGGGCTTCGGTATCTCAAGTATTGCGACTTATCCTGTTGTTTCAGGACATGCTGCGGCTTTTTCTTTGGGCCTCCATTTACTTTTTAAGCTTCTCTTTCACACTATACACTGAGATGAAGAATGGGCTTCAGTAAATTCTTACTTGCTAGGAATTGAAGAGACTACTTGCTTAGTAAAGTTATGGAAGTTTTTTTGACTGAATGTTATTGTCACTGGAGGCACTCAAATGTGTTTTCTTTGGTTTTACAAATGAAAACAAACCAAAAGATAAGAAAAAAAGATCAGAGTAGCTAGTCTGTCTGTGGTTACTGGAGATCATAAAAATCTTTATAGTGAATGTATGTTTTAAAGTACTTCAAGTAGCCGACATACTTTATGTACGATTTAAACCTTTTACTTGTATAATTCAATCACTGTACAATTTGTTCATGTTATTAATTTGCCTTCATGTCTAATGCCTTGCTGTTTAGTTCATTGTTGTCACTGGTATCTCTAAGTAAAAATCAGAAGCTCTGAGTGGAGATGGAAATATTCATTGTGCAGTAGAAGTACATTAATATTACCACACACACACAAAAGATATTAGCATTGCAGAAGATTCTCCCTCTCTTCAGAATGTTCAGTGTCATCCCATTCTTTTGTATCTTTTGTTCTATATTGTCCTTACACCAGGTAATAAGAGCTCAAATTATTGTTATGGCCTTCAAATGAAGTATAATTTAATACACTACATAAAATAGTAAATGACAATTTTCTCCACATTTTTAGATATTAACATTAAATTTCTGCCAACCATAGATCATTTGAGGGACAAATTGCTTTTGCAAGTGTATTTAACACTGGATAATATAAACAAGAATGTAATTCTGTTACTCTCTTGCATATCCCTGATCATTCTATCAAATATACAAGCATGCATTTTAAAGAGGACAGAGTCCCTAGAATAATTACCTGCTTTTGTAACAATATTTAATGAGTTTCCATAAATGTTTGACTCATGATAGCTACCCAGAATCAAATTAAGATGATTACCCAAGTTTTGAAAATAAAGTTCCTGGCTCAACTACTCAAGTAGCTTCACAGAAGTAGAATATTTTAAATTATTTATTCTAGATGAATGTCTCTTTTGTAGAAGAGCTTGTACTTAAGGCAAGAACAAGCCAAGGGGCCAAGTATGCCCACACTACACCCACCACTAGGTGCTGTCTGTGAAGAAAGTGGCTTCCAGTTCTTTCATAGGGAATGCAAGGTGTGCGTAGAAAAGGGAAGGGCACCTGAGAGGGGACAACGAAAGAATTACTGCTGATTTCTGCAGAAACAAGATGTAAAGGAAAAAATGGTTATTTCACATTTCTCAGTGTGTCAGTGCCTTTAAATGCAGAGAGAGCTCTTCTTTAGGCTTTAGAGCAGATATATCATATATGATCAATTAAAAGATTTATTTTTAATTTGTTAAAGGGGCTTCTGTGCCCTGGTGTGCTTTTCATTGAATGTGTTAATTTTTCATTATTGCTATATATGTAGGTCTCTTGTACCAAGAGGGTGTGTTTTCTACTTGAAATTCTGAGCAAATGAGAATGATGTTATTAGTAAATATGAAGTTAAGGATCAATGTTTCCCAAAAGTGATGTCATTAGTGGTTAATCCTAGAGGATACAAAGGTGCCTTGCAAATTCCTCTTCAAGAGATGACCAGTTCTGATCAATGCTGCAGTGCTAGTTGTGGTGTAATTCCAGACAGTTTTATCTGATGTGAATAAATCTCCCTCTATATCCATGGTCTAGCAGTATAGACTTAGATATTTATAAGCCTCTTACATTTCCCTGTTTAAACACTCATGATCCAGTATCTTAAAGTAGCGTTCCTTCCCAATATTGTTTCAATATCTTTCTCATCACAAGAGAGGCAGTATTCCTTTTGTATCTATTTATCTTGTTTGTAAGGTGATTCCTTTACCTCCCCTGTTCTCTGAAGTATGTGTTTTAAAATGTTGACCTACACTTATAGTTTTGGTCCTTGGCTTTGCTCAAGGCATGGAAAAAGTTTTGATATCCTGGGAGTCAGGCTAAAACCCTAGAGCTTTATAAAAACTCACACTTGAGCTTAATATCTTGGCATATGCTTAAGTATGTTTTCAAGGTCTTTTGGGAAATATATTTGGAAGGATTTGGCAAATCCATATGCCTGTGTTATGGCCAACTCTGCAGTAACAATGTGTTTTCTCACTCATTTTTCACCATATTCTGTAGTGGGGTTGTTTGGAATTTTATTTGGTTGGTTTGGTTTCTTTGGGTTTGGGTTTTTCATTTTGTTTTGGTTGGTTTTATTTTGGGTTTTTTGTGTGTGTTTTTTCTTAGGATATTTTTTAGTGAAAAATGTATTGGGAACCCAAATGGAACCCACTTGGAAGAGTTGTCATCGGTGACCTCACAGCTGAGGTGGCCGTGAGTTGATAATGGCCGTGGAGGACTCTGAACGTTTTCTATGGATATATGTTGCTATGAATTTAAAACTTGTATTTAGCTCCTGCAATTCCCTGAGCTCAGATTTTCTAATGAACTAACACTTTTAATGTAAGGATAAATTCCCATCACAAAGCACAGCTCATAACTGTTTAAGTTCAGTTTATGGTCTGTCGATTGGCTAAGGCTGAGTTAATTGAAAGTAATTATAAATAGATAATTTGCAAACCATGAAAAAGAAAATCACAGTGAAAAATTAAGCCTCGATGGTACAATTCAGTGAGTCTTATGGTACAATTCAGTATGTCTTATGGCTGAAGAGGAGAAACTATAATGCAAACATAATTCCTTAGCTGCAATGTTTTTCTCACTGTTGTTATTTGAAAAATAAATTCAAACAGATACGGCACTTTCTACCGAACATGTCCTGTTGCCACTATAGCTCCTTCCTTCCTAGACTTGCCCTAAATGGGATACCACACTCTGCACAAAACACTACCACTGGAAAAACAGATTTTAAAAACCACAGCCAACCTCATTCAACATGTCTGCAGTGCTATCACCTAGACCTTATGTCCTTGTTTGTTTAAGTTAACTTTTTGGAATTGCTTAGTCAAATGGCAGAGGGAGTTTTGTTAGGAAAACTGATGAGCACTTATCGCACAGTGCAAACAGGCTCTGGGTTGCTCTCAAAGAGGCGTTTGTCTGTTATAGGATTCAGCAATTCAGAGGGGAAAAAAGTTGAAGGAGAGATGTGGATTGGCACTCTATATGCACAGCTTGAGAAACAGTGAGATCTGGTAGCTATAGTGCCACACTGGAAATCAGAGAATGTGTGGTCTCCTCTGAACCCAGCACGAGACCTTTTTCAGACTGTATAATTTCTTATTCTTTTATCACCTGAAAGCTTTAATTTTTAAATTCATCATTAATGGGGTTGTCTCTGCTGCTGCTATGACACAGTTACCCACAGTATCTTGGAACCGTGTGAAGTAAATAATGCTACTGGAGAAGATGAAGAGAAAATGACTCTTGTTATATTCAAGTTGTTTATAAAGCTACAGACAAAGCCTCAGTGTGATAAAAAAAAATATATAATGGTATAGGGCAATTAATCCCCATCCCATATAGTCCTATATAGATTCCAGTACTCACTACAGAAAACAATTCATTACATAAACATTTACTCTACAAAGTGATTTTTTTTAGAAAATTTTCTGTCCACTGAGGTTTTTATTGATAATTAAAATAGGAATATTAATTGTGATTATATAATATGTCCATGAAATCTTGTGTGTACTTGCATTACTCCTTTCATCAAAAGTCATCATAGAGAGAAAATTTTATTAAGTGACCATCTGCAGTACTACATAGTGACATCCTTTTCCTACAAGGATAACTTCTGAATTCATCTATGAGCTTCGATATCACATGGATCTCAAAGCATTACCTTACTTTCATGGTCTGTTCCCAGAAACACTTCTGTTTCTAAAGGAAAAAGTATTATTCTTCAAGAATAATATAAAAATCTAGAAGCATCTTTTTAACTCCTAGCTCTGACCTTAAAGAAAACACCCTTACATTCAGAAAAGCTCCCTCAGATATCTGTAATTGCTAGAGATAGAATGAAAAACATTGCATTTTGCAGTCTGTAAAACTGGGGATTTTGCAGATTCATTTTGTTTTCATCAGCAGCAAGCCCAGAGCCACAGGTATTCTGTAGGTGAGATCAAACCTCTAATTGCACCTTCAGAGTACTAATGGTGAATTTTGGGAAGATTTGCAACACAACCTGAGTTCATCTCAAAGTATTATTTAAAGGTTTCCACAATAGAGATCTTGGAACCACCTTTCCCTGTGTTCCTGACTTGCTATCTTCCCTCTACTGCCCTCATATGCAAATAAGTATGAGCTCCCCAGGCATTTTGAACTTGGATGCCAATCAAAACCACGCTGTGTAAAATCAGTAAGCTGTATGTATAGCCTTAAAATTTTATTTCTTTACATCTTTCTTCCTCCTTGCAGCCAGCAAGGGATATGTATATCACCTATGTCATCTAGTCATTTAAAGGAAAAATTCCAAACACTGCATTTCCAAATATTTCAAAACCTGTGTATTATGTACATTCTAAAAAATGAATTTTACAAGTAAATTGCGAGGAAACCCTGTGATTGCTGGAGTGTACCAAGAGTGATTTTCAGAAATGCAAACAAGAGTACAGGATCTGCCTAGGTGGGCTTGGTCTTGTTGACATGAGAGATATTGCTTGCAAACAGAGTGTGTCCGAGAATACAGCACACACTCCTAATGTAAAATGCTTGTCAAGGTCTTTGAGGATATTTATTTAAGTAAAATAGCTGAAGTAATTTCTCATAGCTTGTCATTTTATCAACATATTTACTATCTCTTCCATTTTTTTGAAAAAAATATTTAAAGTTGTTGAATTTATTCTGTTAATAAGCTAGGCTACATTTTTACTTTCTGGTAAATATTGTGGCAATTTCCTCTTTAGCAAAGTTACCTTGTCCTGCTGAAGCACATGATTAATGGAGCAGTCTAAACGTGCTGATGGTTGTAGTGCATGGCATAGACAATCACATGTAAAGCTGTTCAAAAATATATGTGGACTGAAGAAAGATTTCCTGCAAAACATAACTTTTTTTGGGAGGGGGTCGGGGAAGAATTAATAATAATTTTGCCTGCAAATGGGAATGTCTCACTAATAAAACATTTTTAGTTTTTATGTTACTTTAGAACATACGAACTTTACAATTAATCTGCACAGGACACCTAAGATCATCTGTGGTTGGTATAACTCACTCTGGGACCCTCCCTAGTTTACAGCTTTCTAGTTTGCACCTTTTATGATCTACCAAGGTCTGCGGTTCAGCTAATTGATAATGCATCTTGGGTGCCTAAATGCATATCTGTGTAGCTAGGTCAGCTTGCATCTGAGCATTTGATTGAGGCTTACCTTGCTGAAAATTCACATAACAGATTATCTAGAACACACTGGCACAATACCCAAGCATGAAAGAAATAAATTGAAAGAAAAAAAAAAAAAACAAAAATGAGGGAGCTGACTCAGATGTTTAGACATAGTGGGGCTAAGGATTGTCTGAACCACAGTCATAGCTACAGCTCACTATAAAATGCACTTTAACTGTAGTCTAATTTAAAAGTAAGCTACATACAGTTACAATTCACACAGGACCTATCAGCATTTTGGTATGGCTCTTCGTTCCCCAGAACCTGCTACCCAAGAAAATTGTAAATGTTTGAGCATTCTACCCAGTTCAAGAGAAAAGGCAATTAGAATGTTAAAATATACCATAATGCAGAATTTCATAATTTAAACTCTGATTTACATGTTGTTGAACAAGGTACCTGGCTGCTTTTGGCTCTATTTTGCATCATCAAAACATATGTGATTAAAGATAGCACCATTATTGCTATGAGGACTTTGACAATAGCTCACCTTTGGTAAAATATATACTGATGTACAGTACAGGATTATAGGAGGCATCTAGAGATTAAAAATGTAGGTTTAAAGCATAAATCTGCAAACAAAGCCATCTGATAGCAAGTAAAATGAGAAAGGTGATAAGTGTGTCATGATTCATGGCATGAGCCAACTGCATTATGAATGATCAATGAACATTATCATCAGAACAATGTCATATTCTTACAATTATGGTGCATCGTAAATGCAAATATAATTGCTTTGTATATAATGAAATACAACAGCCACATTTAAATAATAATGTTAAGGTTGTGAACCAAACTGGCAAAGCCTTGAATAGTCAGCTAAGCTGACATGATCTCATTCTTAACCTTTTCACTGCTGTCAGAACAGCATAAATGGGTTTAGCGCTTTTATTTTTTTTATGAAACATCAGGATTTGCTGATGATATTGGAAATGTGTGTTTGTTCTTAGTAGATGGGAGGCCAAAGCAAATAGATATAATTTCTTCTCCTCTATTTTGAGGTCATCTTATTGATTTTGCACTTGCTTCTGTGTGCCTAAGAGAAGAGGTGATCCAAGTTATAACACAGTGGACTGGGGGGTGGGGGAAGAGACTGCAAGAATTACACTGCAGTAACGGAAATAACAGTAAGAGAAGTGGTGGCAGACATCAAAAATCACTGTGTACATCCAGTGAGTTTCCTTGTGTCACGTTCTTCATGCCAGTGCAATTCTCATCGTTCTAGAAACAGATAAAGTGATAATTTCAATTATTAGTCTATAAGAGAGTGCAGTGGTATGCCAGAGTATGTATACTCCATGATTTGGTTCTACCATGTTTCTCAAGTGGTGAGGCAGCAAGGCCACCAGCTTTCACGTCACCTTAGAGCCAAACATTGCACATGTTTCTAATACTATCCGGTGTAAATAAACCACAACATTGCGAAGAAGATGCCAGGTGTATTCCATTTTTTTTTTTGTTTGTTTAAGAAGCATAGAGGAGCAGGAAAAAGAATGTGGATGAAACTTTGGCATCAGTGTAATCAACAGCAAAGCTGATTTTAGTGAAATTAGGAATTTGTCTCAACAGTCATTCCTGAATTGTACTCTCTTGTAGTGGATATTTATTTGGAACTCTGGATGAAATAATGGCTTGAAGTTCCCTGGTTTCTTGACATAGCCAGTCATTATAAAAGGTCAGATTGCTGCAGCTGGTTGAGAATTGGCAGCTTCTATGTTCATAGCATTCAACAGGCAAATGATGATGTTATACTTCAAAATATATATTTTGACAGATTGTCTGGGACCTTAGCATTACAAAGTTCCTATCTACCATTAATGACTCCAAATACATATTTATCATAAAATAGTCTCTGCTCATTGCAATGGATTCTAATAGGAATGTTGTATCAAAATATTGTTTTAATGTGAATATTTACAAGCCTGGTGAAGGGCCAAAAAACTAGACTTACCAAGGATTTTCCCCTGAACGTGAGTCTTTAAAAATGAACAAGGCTCACTGTCACCTGATGCTTTCAGAGATGTCAGTATCATTTTCATGTGTGACTGGAAACTAGTAGAATGCTGCCTGTTAGAAATATAGTTAAAAAGCAGAGCTGCAATAGCTACCTTGCCTTTCATGGCATCGCTGCACTATGTTAAATTGTCTAAAAGTCTCTGTTAGACTCTGCATGAAAACACCTGACCATTTATTTTTATTAGAATTTTATTAGAACATGGATTTTCAGCATGTTAATGGGCAAGCTGGAGAAAGCAGTTAAGTAAGAACAAGGCCTTGCATCAAGACAATATCTCTGTCTATAAAGTACAGGGAACTTTAAGACTACCTACAGTAATTAAATGCTTGACCCTTTTAGTCCTACAGTTTCCCAAAGTTTATAATTCTAAAGTTATTAAGAGCATTGTCATTACCAAGAACATTTTATTTCAAGGCAACTTCAGTTTAGTTTAGAAAGTTGTCATAAAATATTAAAGTTTTCATTCCTGTAACTGTTCTCTAATTGTTTGATTTAACATCTCTTAATATGCAACTTCTATTGTTAACACTTCCTTAAATTTGTATTCACAATTAATTGCCCATGACAGGGATCTTGTGATGGTAAGAGTTATGAAATTTCCATAAACGCCTCAGTTGAAATATCCCATAAAGATTGCAGGCTGAAATTTGTAGGTATTTAAAAACTTCATGTGTTGGGGTTGTTTTATGGGCCAAAGGCAGCAGCTTCTATATCACATTATTCTAGGAGGATCAGATTCCTCTAGGATGAAACTGTCAAGAGACATCGGTGTGTCAGTGCTAGAGTTCTACGTAAAGACTTAGTAATCTGCAAAGCATATAGTCAAGGTGTACATAAAAAGTAATTACTGCTGATAAATGAAAAATAAAAAAGTATTGGCATATTATGTCATCAGACCTACAAGATACAAAGCATGGGACTAAAAAGATCTGTGTTGTTGGGTCCAAATCTGTGTTGTTGGCTTTGTTGTTGGGTTTTCAGCTATGTCATGAAATTAGTGCATATCAAGCTCTACCTTAAGCCTAATGAGTTTTTGCATAGTACTGCTATTAGATTGCAATCTCATATTTCTACTTCTTTTAGCAGCATTCATCTCCAGTGTATTTAGAGAATATTATTATTTCTTTATGTTTCTGGTTTGCTAGGTTTTGGTTAAACCCATGTAGAATTATCTGAGCTAGATCTACAACCAGAAGCAGAATAATTTCAGGATTGTGAAGTCCCAGGTTGTTACAGTCCTGGTTTCAGTGCTCAAGCCTTCACAGTGCTGTGCAGTGGCATTCAATGTCTTTAATGTGGATCTGTACATCTAATCGGAGTACATTTTTGTGAAACTTTGTGTGGTACAGATGTTATTTATGTCATATTCCCGTTATAATGGATGTCATATTCAGGGGCATTTCAGGCACTCAGGAACAGGAATGTTGTCAACTGTCCTCGTCATGAGTGAACTAAACAGGATCTGTCATAGTTCTGGCTGATTTTTGCAGGAATCCAGGAGGATGCAGATTTTTACTCTGTCAATAAAACTGAAGGACAGATGTGTAGACAGGCTGGGACATTAGGAATAGAAGCTAAAATAGCTATGGAAGTTATGCAAAAATTAACTCAATTTTTAATAGTTTTTTTGAAAAAGACTTTTCAGATGTCAGTTGTATGAAAATAGTAATTTCAGATAAGAAGAGGAGATGTAACAGAAAGACTAACCATAGTAGAATTATGTTCAGCTTTTTAGAAGTTATGCATCTAAACAAAAGCATAAGTTTTTCATATATAATATACATTGTATATAATTATGTGATCTCTTCCCTCCTAATTGTCAGCAGACAGATGTGTGTGTGGTGTATGTATTAGGTTTGATTACTTCTGTTGCACAGTGCCTGAGCTGTAGGCCCAAGTCAGGCAATCTCTGCTCATTTTTGAGGTGTTGTTTTTTCTGTCAACACCTGTTTCTTTCTACCATCTCTTGCCTTCAGTGATGAAAACTTAGCTTTAAAAGAAAAAAAGTTAGGGAATATAGAATTCAATCAACTCAGTAATTCCCAGTAGCAATAAAACATTTTGTGATTGTTCTCTCTGATATGTACTTCATACTTAACAAAGATTTTTGCCTGGGAACTTGCTTATCTTTATTAAAGGAGGTGAGGAGGCAATCTCCTGACCTTCACACCTACTAATTTTCCATGACCCTCTGGTGAACTGTCTGTGGCTTCCTGAATATATAAGGAAGGGTTAACAAAGAAATCACAAGACATACAAAGATTGAGGTTGCAGTTGTACTAAGTGTAAGAGCATTTTTGTTGCACTTGTGATTTTGTAGCCTGTGACCAAAAGCCCCATAGTTCTGCATGCTTTAGAAACTTACCTGAAGTGCTCTTGGAAGAGCTGTAGGCATCTCGCTGTACTAAATGCTGCTGCACACTGGCAAGTCACCTATGTTTTGCCTCAAATTTTATTCCATGTTATTTGTATGATGTAGAATTAATTCTTGCTACGAAGACCTTATATGATAGCCCTCTCAAACCTCCACCCCCCCACCCCACTTTCTTTAGGCCAAAACCACAAAGTATGAGACAATAATATTTTTTTCTTTAGCAAACCTGTGGTCAGTTAGAAACATGTTGGCTGAATTACCATGTGCATCGTAGGAGGACAAAGCCATTTGCAAAGACTGTAGCATGAGCTTTTATTTAGGATGTAGCTCCTGGGGATCTGTCCAAGTGCATGCTTACACCAACCATTCAATATTCCTTCCCACTGCTTCAGACAGAGCCATGCATCAAACCTGTCTGCCACCTTCACGCCTTCCCCAGAGAAACACATATTGCTGAGAGGTTTGTGGGGCTTTGTGGTTTGTTTGTTTTTTGTTTTTTTTTTCCTTATTCTACTCATGTATCTCATATGTAATGTGCTTTATAGTATATTCTGTTGCTTGACTATGGAAAAATCAGTGCAGCAGGCTTTTAAATGGTATATAAACTCCAAAACTAGTCTATATGGAAAAACTTATGTGTAAGTGTAGAAAGGCAGATATTGACTTCATAAATCTTAGATGTTTTTGTGGATATGGGTTTTGGGAGGACTTTGGTTTTGGGGGGTGGTTTTGTTTCTTGTCTGGGGGTGAGCAAGAGTTTGGCAAGGTGAATGTTCCAGTAACACAAAATGCATTTCAAACTGTTCACCATAAAGAAGAGCATATTGATGCTTCTTTAGGAAAATGCATATTTTGTCTGATGTAAGAATGATCCCCATGGTTCCTTACTGCTTTTTGTGCTTCACTAGTATAACTTGGCTAGACTCTAAATAACTTAGCTATCTGTGGGGCTGCAGAATCACAGCACTTTGCTGTCTGGAAGTTTTGAGGCACCACTGGTTCTATCTTACCTTCCTCCGAACATATTGCCTCCCACTCAAAACAAATATTGCAACTTGTAGGTTATTT
The DNA here is from genome assembly GCA_013399135.1 of Heliornis fulica. NCBI lineage: Eukaryota > Metazoa > Chordata > Aves > Gruiformes > Heliornithidae > Heliornis > Heliornis fulica. Next base: position 1,990,345 of record VXBZ01000388.1, on the reverse strand, counting down.
TTCCCCTCACCATTTGATGCAATTACTCTTTAACTGTATTTGTTTTGGTGTTGTGTTTGGTTTTGGTTTGTTAGGATTTGGTTATTGTTTTTTTCACATGGTCCTTGCTGTTCAAATGATGGGTTTACACCTTTCAAGAAGCATTAGGAAGTTCTTATTCATCAGATGTTCCAGAACTAGAAATGTCCTTTGTCCTCAGGGCTGGAGGAAAAAAGGCTTTGATGCCCATAATGCTGATGTGTGTAGGTACCTAAGAGAAGTAGAAAATCTGTTTCTCAGTGTCAAATACTAAGGATAAAAAAATTACTTTAAGCATTTTAAGTTCCCTGTAACAGAAATAGTGCTGCACTTTCACAAGAACCTGGGCCTCAGATCGTAAATTTATAGTACCACTTTATAAATCATTCACAAAACATGCACCACGATTCATTCCTTCCCTTATGGAGAGTATTATGAGAAAATAGGAAATAAATACATTTTTAATAGGGTCTGACAGCAGGAACATTGCCTCTTCAGGAGAGACCAGAGTACCAAACTAAACCTCTGGTCGCCTGTGTGTTAATTAAACTGGCCTGTCTCCTTTGTCTCTACTTCCCTTCTACACATTACACTGATAATTGGCTGCTGAGAATTGCAAATGAAATTGGAAATTTGTGAATGTTTTGAGGGATAGAGGAAACGTGTATTTGGAAATACATACTGAATTGAGAGATGGGTGAGAAAGAGATGTAGTCTTTTTACTTTTTCTATAGTCTCTTGGGAATTTTTTCTTGTTTTTTTCTTCTCTCCTTTGTTACTATTCTCTATTACTATGAGATAGGCTGTTCTCCTCGTCTTCTGGGTTCTGCTGGGGTCAAGAATTTGTGCAAAGAAACCAGATTTTCGGCCTAGAGAGATTTGGGTGACTTAAAGTAAACTTGACCTCAAAGTATTTAAAAGATGTTTATCTAACTTCAGCCTATAAATCTCTCCAGCTTTTACCTATTGCTACCCAAGCTCTGTATTGTGAGCTCCTACACAGACTGTATCTTCTGATCCCTTTGCCTTTGGGAGTTGGTATCCTAATGGTCCTAGTTTTGTGGATGTGCTTGGGTGATCTAAATGAGATAAATTGCCCCCACAGCTATTTATGGCAAAAACTTCTGTAGTTTCAGAAATTCAGACCCCCAAACCAGTCAGAGTCTGAAGTACTCTATGATCCTGTGTCCCCTTGTGTATGATGGCTTTTTAAACTGAGATAAATTTCAGGTCGTGAATCTATACAGTCATTCCATGGCAGTGTGAGTGAGTCTTATTCCTTGGCATTGCTATTCATCAGATACAGGGGTTCTTTCTAAACAGCTATAATTTTGTATAATAAAACTGAAGTCAGTCAAGTAGTGAATTATCAGAGGCTCTACCTCTGAAATACAGCTGTCTTTGGCATGTATCTAGAAACACAGAAGTATTATCTACTGACAGTATTCTATTTATTATTGCTATGTCTTAGTTATTTCAACTAGTATCTGTATGAGTCTGATTGCTGCTTGCCTGAGTCTGATATTGCATGCTTTTATTATTACTTTTTTCAAAGTATTGAATTTCCAGGAAAATAAATTCTCCCATCATGGTATGTTACTTGTGACTTAACTTTCATCCCACATTAAACAGCATTTTACATCCTAACACAGTCCCAAATCTGTATATTTAGTGCCTGATCTGAAGTCTGTGCAAACCCATGAGTCTCCATGGAATGGGGATTCGCATAAGGCCTTTAATGCTGCTAAAATATACTACCCGATTGAAGATGTCTCTGAGCAGTAATTACTGAGGAGGAATTGCAGTGACTGAAGGCTGGGCAGAAACACCTGGGGTTCATTTGGAGCTACTGGAACATTCATTACTTACTGTGGGAAGGTCTATACTCCCCCAGATACAGGCAGACTTAGATTTCTTGTTTGATGCAGGCTTTGAAATTGTATAGCAGATTTTCTGTAAATGGATGAAGTTCTTAATTAAGTGAGGAAAAGTATACTGCACTTGGCACAGTTACTGCTGTGCTGTTTTGTGGGCTGCTGTATTGAATTGGTTCTGTCCTCCCCCATTTTTGATGCCGGTGTGTCTCAGGCATTTGCAAATAATTTTTCTATCCCAAAGGTTGCTGAGAAAGAGAGGAGGATTAGGAAAGTGGGGAGGTTGGCATCCGAGGGGATGACAAATTGTCATGGAATCATAAATAAGCACATAGACCAAATGTTTCCTCAAAGTAATCAACACTGTAGCAGTTAATGGTGTGGGGAGTGGATACCTCAAAGATTCAGTTAACTAATGTTTGAGACAAATATTTTCTGCTTCCCAGGACTATTGTTTCAAGCTCTTTGCAGACTATGGAGGAGAAAGTGGAATGAGTTTACATGTAATTCATGCTTATGTGGTTACTCATAGGCCTGAAGTATCTGGATTATGCCTGAAATAAATAGGCAGGTTTTAGGTTGATTTTGTGGAAAGGAATGAATTTTGCCCAGAAATACCAGATGGATAGAATGAAGCACTGTAACATGGTTACTCCTGGTTTCATTCAGAGTGTTGTTTCCATAGGCCCTACGTTTATGGCACAGTGATGCATACAAAGGATGTACCATTCTTTGGTGGAACCAATTTTTCATCATAGATGTGAGATACTGGCTTTTGTCATCCTGTACCCTGTGGCTTACAAATTAACTCAAAGGAACAGCTATGTAAGCAGTAGAATTGAAGACTGGGAATGAAAAAATAACCTCAACTCTCTCTGAAGGATTTAAGGGGTGAGGCAACCTATAGGATCCTAGTCTAGAAGGGAGTTCAGCCAGCCAGTCACCTCATCCTGTGGCAAGGGCAAGTGCTGCTAAATCATCCTTTACAAAGGTTTTGGGAGCAAACTTTCGTAGCTATCTGTGAGTTAGAGTGCAATGCTGAATCACACATTGCAAGAGCAAAACCTTGCTTTCAGAAAAGATTCCAACCAAATCCCGCACTCTTTAGAATAAAGCCAAGATTTTACATGGTTACCTTGAATTTGGCTCATCAACTTTGCCATATCTGAATCATCTATATTCTAATTCTGAAGAGATTGATTGTTAAAGCAAAGTAAATTAAGTAGTAACTAATGTAAATAAAATATATAAATAAATGTAAGGAAAATTCAGAATGAATTTGTCTGCTACAGCAATTCCTCCTTGTCTTTCTAGTGCAACAATTTGTTTGTGTGAGAAACCTGCCTTTTGTTTGACCCTAATGAATTCTAAAACAAGCTATGAGAAACATATAAAAGATCTATAAAACTAGCTTTAATTCTAAAATAGGTGAAAAGCTATTCATTAAACTCCATTAGAAAATGGATGAAGCATCTACTTTGCACAATAGGAGGAATTAATAAGTAGAGAAGATGGATGGTATAGGAGAAAACAGTTATATTAATCTTGAAGTCTATTTACTCAAAGTAATTTAAAAACACTAGTATTAAAAGACTAAAAAGATCACTGAGAAGTAGCAATAAGTCCATTTTACAGAAGTTACATCAAGAAGTAGCTGAGGAATTGTTGTGCTGGGCTGTCAGTAAATAGAATTAACTGATAATGGAAATAGAGGGATGCTTTTGCAGATACTGATTTAATTCCTCAAAATTACTCCTTACTGCTAGGTGTGGAAAGTTTTGGTTAGGTTTTTGATTTATCAAATCTGAATATTATATAATAAATATATAATTCCACGGGTTTTTTGTTATTTGTTTGTTTTGGGCTTTTTTTTAGTTCCCCTCACTAAACCTACCATAAGTGGTCTTTTCTTCTGAGATTTTATATATTCTTATATCTGATTTTTCCATTTCACTGAGAGTGAAAGGGAAAATATAAACAACATTGAGGGTTTTTTTTCCTTTCTAAACACTTCTGTTTCACATCTTTGCATAAAATCAAAAGCAAAGATAATAAAATTAGAACAGAAGCATGTTCTACCCAGCCTACCCTGATGCAATTAATAATTAAGATCAAATGGCTTGTAAAATACCTACCAGTATGATTAAAATGCTATAAAAAGGTTGCTGTAAGAATAATTGCTTTTTGTTTAATGTAACCAAAAACCAAATCCATGGTTCAATATCTTTTGTGTTGTGTGTTTTCTGTTTTTAAAATTAATGTGACATAAGGTATTCTTTATGCTAATGTTATAGCTCCTTGGATGAGTTTAACACCATTATCTTTTTTAATGAATAATTCATTCCCTGTTGAAAACTTAACTATATCATTTTTACAGTGTGCAAATGAAACTTTGAAGTGCAATTTAACTTTAAAGAACTTCAGATTGTAGAGAATTCTCGTAAAGCATCAAAAAGTGCTGTGCTAGTAATACTGTCTTGTACGGAACTGTAAGCACGTTATTGTGAGCATGTTTGCAATTTTTAATTTTGCAACTTCTTTTAAAAAAATCTTGGAAAGGATTCCTGGTTGGTTGTACTTTTATATATTTGGTATTTTATACACTTTTAGTTATGTCTTTTTTTTTAAAGTAAAAATATTTTTTATTAGCATAGCAAAGCTCATGTCCTTATTCCTATTGAGGAATAACCTCAGTGGGAAGGTGATAAAATGGGAACAGTAATCTTTCTCCCACTAGACCTTAGCCTTCTTGTAAGAAAACATCTGACAGTCAAAGTCCTTGATGTTAGTGAGAGGAAATGCAAATGGATCCTAGGACCTTTTCAGATTTTTTGTGATCAGTAGTCTTTCCTACCTGGGCAGGTGAGAGCTGCAGTTTTGGGGGGGGTTACTTGTCTTTCTGTATCATCCCTACTCACTAGCTGGAATGCTGGGCTTTGTGATTCTGTACAACTTCACCACCTCCAGGAAAGCTGGGCTCAGAGTCTAAACTTTTCCTCTTAAAAATGTAATCATTGATTCTTAGTTAACATGGATATGGAAGAAACAAAATGTGGCTTCATATTTATAAAGAATGTTTAACTAATTAATCACAATGTCACGCTGACCCTAAGCTCAGTCATGGTAACTTATAATTGATTTCAAGTTTTAAGGAGGAACATTCAGATTATAGGTCAGTCTCATTCTGTCATCCTAACTTTTGTGCATCAACAAAACCTGTAATTAAATTAAATCTTGATTTCACTGCATATAAGTTCATGTAAATTTTGCAGTTTTAATATCTGATGAATTTTACTGAGCCATTGAGCTCATTTTGTGAGACTCTTAGATGACTGTAAGGAAAGACAGTTAAAGAGAAAATGTATTTATATCTGTGTAACAATGACTTGTTTCCTGATGTTTATTGAGTGTCACCTGTAGTGAGAAATGATTGATTGCTGTGCTTTGATAATAACGTGACTGAATGGGGCACTGCAGGGCTGAGGGATCAGATATAAGTCCTCCTGGGTAAGGAGGTAAATGATAAAACAGGGGACTATTTCAATAGAGGCATTTGCCTTGCACTAATTTCATGCTAAGCCATGCTTATTTTGAAAGTTTCCTGATATCTCTAAATCAACTCTGGAAGCTGGAAATGCATCTTACTGTGTAAGTTGTTTTTATTCTCAGTGGAAATAATGGCTTCTGGGTACCAGGGAGCAGCATGTGCTCCTTCTTCCTAGGGGAGCACATTATCAGCTTTATTTTTATTATGTCCTTGCAACAGATTTTCATTTTAGACATTTTAAGACTGAAAGCTGCAATATTTTATAAAACCCCACTTATCAAGTGTGTTTGTCCTTTTTTTTTTTTTTTTCCCTCTCTTCCCTCCTCCCTTTTCTTCCTTTCAAGGTCTCAGAGCTTGCAAGTCAAAGGACTCTAAGGAGTATTTATCTTAGGAAAGGAATTGGCCAAAAAGCAAACAGCTGTACCTAATTATTTTATTTATTTGGTTACTTATTTATTTATTTGTTTGTTGTCTATCCCTTCCTCTAAGGTTTTCTGTATCGTTAACTGATGGTGTCCTCAGAGAAAACAGGTGCATGTCCAGATCTGTATTGTTTTCCTGCCCTGCATGCACTTTCCCTAGGCAGGGAGTTCATCGGACAGTTTCCAGGACTCTGAATGGTACAAATATGCAACAATGTTGTTCTCAGTTAAAGATAAATCATTTGTCAGATACATTACCCACAGAGAAGGGTGAAATTGGGGTAGAAGGAGGTATAAATCATAGTCCTTTGCGAAATATGCTCTCCCTCTGAACATATCTGGCTGTGGACAGAAAACAGTATTTCTTCAAATGAAAAATAATTCTGTAGTATTATAGGCTCCTAACAATGGCAATTCAGCAGTCTGATTTGGCATCTGGATTTGTAATATTTTTGTTTTATTTCCATGAGCGAACATTATTGAAAGCTTTGTACTTGTCCATCTGCACATAGTGAAACATGAGCATTTCTATTTTCCTCTCAAATCAATTGTTTGATATAAGAAATGCTTTATGTTTTTCTAACAAATTTTGTTTGTACAAAACATTGAAATAATCTGTTTAGCCTTTTCAATCCATAGTTCATGCTTTTGTTTCCTCCTTGATTCCTTTCTCTTTAAGTCAAATGAAATCCTTTGAAGTCTAACACAGAAAAGTTCATTTTTACCTTGAATAGTACAGGCAGTGACCACTGTCAACTATTACATAGGAGATTAGCTTTGTCATTAAACACATAATCCCTGTAATACTCCTATTCATCAGGCAACATGAAGAAAATGTGTGCAATTTAGTCTATGGTCTTTGCACTTGTTATTAGAACTCGGGTAGGCTGAGAGAAAATAATTAGCCCAGCATTTTTCTCTGTGGCATTATTTAGTTTAAGATGCTCAAATATAATTTACAATTACTTTTCAATAGTTGCATTTTCAATATCATTATTGTGCATTTGCTGGTCTCTTAAGTTGTATTCAGCTCTTCCTCTTCAGTGAGTCTGTGAGACATCTCAATATTTTTCCTCAAATATAAGCTAAGGCTACAGATTCATGATTATAGAAGATAGTTCCTTATCTTCAGTCATTGTTTTGATACAAAATATTCACATTCATGTGAGAAATAGATTCTTTCTGCCAAAGAAATCTGTTTTAATGATACAGGCTATTTAATCTTCTGAAAACTACGAATGGTGGTATTCAGTGAGTCGAGGTAAATGCATGTTGATAAAACATGTGCCCAGAAGACAGGTTAATGTGTACTACAGCAGCCAAACAGCAAGACTGTATATAAATTGTTCAGAGCAAGATCTGAATTGAGGCACTGTGTGACCTGAGTAGAAATCAGACTTCATACACATTGCCCATCTGTCCCTGATAACTTATGAATTGACTGGTAAATTTTAACCAACTCCGAAGGAAGAGTCAAAGTCTCAAAGGTCGTTAAATTCTTATATAGGCCCTGAAAATCAGCAGCAAAATAGAAGAGGAAGATCCAAATGATGCTTTCCCCCAGAAGTGGCTGGCAGGCTTCAGGCATTGTAGGTTTTGCTTGGCAGCAGTCAGGCAGCGACCGTGCTTATTTGTTTTACTGTATGCTCTGCACTCTGTATTGGCAGAACTCTTGAGCAAGATTGAACACAGACCTGAACAACAGCAAAACAAACAGTCTAGGGATGTGCATTGCACATAAGCCACCTGATGGGTTTACAAGGAATTTCACCCACTTTAAATTACCCTGGAGTTCCAATTAAGTGTGACAGAATTACGTGTAAGGAAGAGTGGTGCAATGATAGCAATTGTGATGGAAAATCAAGCTGGTAGAATCAAGTTCAGTGCTAGTGATGGAGACATCAGAAGGTTCTGTGTAAGATATGATTTTGAGACTGACCTGAAGATCGGAGGGAGGGATCATGTAATTGCATGAACATGGGTGACCAAAAATTAAGGAGACTAAGATATTTCAACTTCTATAGAGAAGTGATGATCCTGGAGTAGGAAGGGAAGTGAGGAGAAGCTTCTGTTTTAACAGATGCAGAATAAGGGACTTCTTCTCAGGACTTTGGAAGGCAGTAGAAATTTCATATGGGGTGAGCAGCAAAGAAAAAGTGTCAATGTTGCCATTTTCCTCATATTTTTGTCTCGTGGCTGTTGATGGTATATTGCTCTTTGACTGAATACCTTCTAGCTGAAAAGTGATATTTCACTGTTGATTTATATGGAGGAAACTAATTGAAAAAAGTTGGCGAGGTGACCCAGTGGACAGGAAGGGATTCATCTGTTATGCTCTGATGCAAGTCCTGGCAGAGCTAGTTACATTATCATTATGTTTCTGGTGTCAAACAGCCAGCTTTCAGATTTTCTGACCCAACTGGTATTTTTATTTGTAGAGAGTTATATATGGCTTGTTGATTGAGTTCAGCAGCAGAGAAGGCAGCAGTGATCAGTTTTGCCCAAACTGAGAATCACTGCAGTCAACGGGAATTTCTGTAAGAGGTTTCCAGGGACAATGTGCCAGCCAAAAGGCAAAGGCAGAACTAAATTATCATAAAAAATTTCAGCAAACCTAATTAAGCTAGGTTTGTGGAGAGAGATATTAGTTTTAACCACATGAATATCTATTATCCGCAGTCACTAAATACGCTCACAACACAGCCCTCTCTAGCCAGTCATCCAGTACCTAGCTAAAAATCTATAAGGACTCTCTCTCATGTGCCACCATATGGTGCAAGGTGTTTAATATTAATCCTTAAGACAGCAAGTTTTTGTGACATTTGAAAAATGCTCACATATGCTCATGGTGAGGACCAATATGTCTACAAACGATTTGTGCGGTGCGGATGACACAGCAATCTGCTCTCTCCAACAGTGGTTTTGCAACATAGAAAGATCAAAGAAGCATTTCATGGCCAAATGCAGAGTTCAAAATATTGTTCCTTCAGGAACTGGCATATAGCACATACTGAGAATCCCATCTAGCATTCATCACAGGTGCTTGCTGCTAGAAAGGGAACAGAGTAAAATCCCACAATAATATTTTCATTAAGGCAGATGACAAAAGAGATGTGATCACATACTAACTAGAGAAGACTCTGTTGGAGTTGCACAGTCACAACCAGACTCTTCACTGGGTGAAGAATTTATTCTCTTCTGCCCCTTTTTCTTTTCTCTCTGGTTAGGGTTCGTATCTTTGTTGATTAATAATCATTATGAAACCACTGTCCAGAGACCCCAGTGAAGATCAGAGTCCCATTGCTATGTGCTTTTCAGTCTTGAGGATTTTACATATGTTGTAAAAGTGTCTCCATTGTTAGGAGCTGCTCTATGTTCTGTTGTACACAGCCACAAGTCCTTCAGGGTGGTTGTCAGACATTCTCGTCGTGTATTTTCCAATGTATGTACTGCTTTAGAGAACTGCAATCCTATAGAATATGCCAGTTGGCAGGATTCTGACATTCTGATATCGTAACACAGATAAAGATGCCCACTTTAAAACTATTACAGCCTAAATATCACCAGAGGTGGAGACTGAGGGCAATACAACTGAAATCTAAGGAGCTGCTAATTATTCAATTTTGACTTCTGTTTTGCTTTTTGGAAAGGCTGAAGAGAGGAGAGCTGGAAAAGATAAATCAAATCAACTCCTGATTTATCGTTTTTCTGTATATCTGTACTAATGTCTCTGAAAGCTATTGCCCTATCTGGAAGTCACTAGAGGGCAACAGTGTCTGGTCTACTCCTAGCAGATTTACTATGCAAGGAGCCAGGAAGGGATGGGTACTAAAGCTAGCTCGTACTAAAATATTAATACAACTTTCACTGGTTTTATAGGAAGATGTCTTAGGCTTTTCACATTTAAAAAAATTTCAAGGGTGATTGTTTTCTCCTTTTTATGTTACATGCAACTCTTGGAGATGAGTCGTTCCCAGAGCTATTACTCTTGACCAAAAAATCCAACAAAATTTTGTGGGCCTAGACTCAGAAAATGTTTACAAAGTGGTAATTACTGCTGTGTGGTGAAAGAGCTGAAGTTAGCCATCATGTTACATGATGAAAATCTTTCTGTGCCTTGTAACTATGCAAATCAGAGTTAACAAGTCAGCATAGCCCTGTAAAAACTTTTAGTGTCTTGAAGAGAGGCAGTTTAGGTCAAAATGCTTCTATAATAAATTATACATAATATGCTGACCAAATGCAAAAATCTGCATTGTTTACCCTCCCCCGCATACATCGCTGTTTCATTATCAAGATTGCTACCATATCTTCATTCTTCCTTGTCTTCAGATATAAATTCCTATTAAAGACTCACTGAATTTTAATGAGCATATATTTTGCAGCAAAGCGTTGGAGTTTACAGCGCAATTTAAGGTATGATACAGTTCTGACAACGCAGAATTATTTCTTTGTAAAATGAATTCACATTAAAAATCTTGGCCCTTTAATGTGAAATTGATGTATAAATTTGTGGCTGTAGCACTCTAAATACCAGATATTGTGTCTGCAGATAAATATACCTGTACATGAGGAAGTTCTAGAGGACTTTTTATGGTCTGGATCCTAAAAATTTCTTGGTATAGCATAATATTTAAAATAGTTTAGATGTAAGGGACCTACAGTGATCACTTAGTCCAACTGCCTGACCATTTCAGGCAGTTAAACGTTAAAGAATATTATTAAGGGCATTGTTCAAATGCCTCTTAAATACTGATAGGCATGAGGCATCAACTACCTCTGCAGGAAGCTTGATCTAGTGTTTGACCACCCTCTCAGTAAAGAAATCTTTCCTAAAACCTAGTCTGATCCTTCCCTGATGCAGCTTCGTACCATTCCCATGCATCCTGTCACTAGATAGCAGGGAGAACGGATCAGCACATCCCTCTCCTTCCTTCCTCAGGAAACAGCAGAGACCACAGAGATCATCTCTCATCCTCCTTTTCTCTGAAATAGACAAAACAAAAGACAGGCAAAACTTAACAGGGGGTCCCAGTAAAAACCTGCTATGTGGCAGCATATATTTAATATATATCACTTGGTAATTTAAATACAGGAGGGGGGGAAGACACAACTTATGAGATACAGCAGCGAGAGGCCCATTACAAGTATAACCAAAAGTGTGTAATACCTGCTGCTGAGGGCAAATCTGTCCTGTAGCACTCAAGCTGAATGATGAGATAAGGTGATTTCAGCTTCCTGAGGGATTTTATCTCAGTGAAACTCCGACATCTCCATTAGGACTTTGCCTTAAATACCAATGCCAATATAAACAGCCACTGTCACGTTGAAGACAATAGCTGTTAAAAAGGAATCTAAGGCCAGCTTTGCGTGTTAGGCTGTTTTAAAGGGACTCATGACATTATATCTGTATTTGCCAAGTAGGAGACTGATACCACAATAAAACCAACTGAGGACAAGAATGAAAGGCAGTAATTATAGGTCAGTTTGAAGACTGTCAGGAAAATACATGAAGTACAGTAGCTATAATGTTACTAAACATTAGGTGTTTTTTTTATAGATAAGTTTTTCTAGCAACAAAAAAAAGGGGAAAAAAAAAGACAACCCACAGCCCACCTTCCAAACTTTAAAGACTAAAATACATGGAGTACAGAGAGAGCGGTGACCTTTCTGAGGTATATAAAATCCCGAAGAGATTTGAGGAGAGATGCTACAAGATGATTTGAACTTGTGTCATATACAAGAACAAAAGGCACGAACTAAAGCCAGGAAAGGGTCAAATCCTAAAGGAATGCGGGAAGAGTGTGTCTGTGCACAGACAATAGCTATACTCTATTAAAAATAAGAACATGATACATTGCAAGAAATAGGGTTAAGTAAATGTCTAGGGGAAAAAAAAATAATTGTAGGATGTAGCAATTAACTCCAGACAATGCAGCAATGCTAAGAGGATCTGATGGCTGCTTCTGATATCATAATTCTCTTGCAGTTTGTCTGCTTAGATCAACTATATTCCTGTTAAACAAGAGCTGCTCTTTCTGCTAGTTGACACTGCCATATGTGCAATACTGGACACAGCAATATTATATGTTTGTGCTGCTTAATGAAATATTAACCTTCATATGCACAATACTGTTTGATAGAACCTACATATTATAAATCTCTCTATGCAGAATGTGTTCATAATTGCCACTCCTCAGATCCATTAATTGCTGCACTAGATTTATTTACTGCAGCTTATTTAAGTGAATTTTAAAAAAACCTGCAACTTCTTTACCCCACCCATGTTATGTTGAATATAGGAAAGAAAAGTGGGTGACTCCCTTGGTAACTAGGGAGCTCTTTACAAAGAATTCATTACCCGTAGACCTCCAGTGACCTTGAAGTTCCTTTAATTTTTGATATGATGGCTATCTCTGGTGTCACTCCCGCTTCCTTCCTCAGTATCATAGGACCAGAGTTAAGATGAACTTTGCCTTGTTTGCTGTCCTCCAGTCAGAGATTCTTCCTCCTTATAGTCTTCCTCTTGAGATGTGAAAGGGCAGGTTAACCAACTACAGTCCTATTGAGTTCTTCTTGGACTACAACATTTGTAACAAATTATTTGTAATACCTATAACAAGGTAATATGAAGATCTTACAAGAAACACTATAAGATCCAAAGACTGTGCCAATAAAAATACTTAGTAACACAAATTTCTTTTCAGGGCACAGCTTGTCCAGTTCAACGGTTGATTTGTTATAAACATTGATAGCACAAATTTTTTTTTGCAAATGCTTCTGAAAAAGAAATTCGGAATATTTATAAAAAATTCCTGAAAGTATGTAGTGCTGCAAAAGAAAAAAAAATAGATACATTTATAGATATGCCTAATGATTTATTTGAATGTTGTGGTGTACTCTTTTGTGATTGGGATCTGAGCTATAGATCGGTATAGTTTCCTATCTCTAGTAGTGTATTTTCTCCTAGCAACGTTTTGCTATACCTGACAGTCCTATGTGACACAAAATTTTGATTCAGTCTTAGAACTGAAAGATGTTCTCTTTCAAATCTATCAAATTATCTCAAGAAATGTGTAAGTAAACTGGGCAAAATGAGCTAGTTTTAGTGCACAGAGCAGAGCCTCACTCCTCTAGTAATCTACCTCAGGAACACCACTCTGACTGTCCAGCCCTCCAAACTGTGCTTCCTACAGTATAAAATGAGGAGCATTATGGAGTGTGACTCCTGATGTGATGAGTGTGCTTATCCGAAATCAGAATTGCTCCTGCCTCTGTCCATTTAGGTGTAACCAAGAAGGATAAAAAAGCTGACAACTTTTCTCGTTTGTCATAGTCTCCAGCAGAGCTGACACTCCCTGCGTCAATCAATCCCAGCAGGAAATCTAGAAAAACATGTTCTTTTCCCACCTTGNAAACATGTTCTTTTCCCTCCTTGTACAACATAGATCTAGATCTATGTTGTACAAGGTTTGTACATATGTTGTCTAGATCTAGATCTAGACATAGATATAGATATATGTATGTAAAAGCAGGTAGCTATGTCTTCAGGTTGATTATTTTCATTACTCAGTTTAAAGAAGTATTTTATTTATTCTTTTAGATATCTAGTACTTTAGTGGAGTTTGGGAGGGCAGGCAGGGGGAAGAGGGGAAGGTTTGTTTTGAGGTTGGTTTTTTTTTAAATGGAAATAGTTTTGTTGAGTACTCAGTGTCTCTTCAGTCTGTATTATTCATATCTCAGGAGCCAGCAATTAACATGCTTTCTGGATTGCAGAAATTTTAAAATTATTTCATCACAACCTCTGCCTTTCTTTAGTTGAGCATGTGGCTTCCATGACCCCTTATATACAGAATGTTAAAGCATTTTTTTCAATGACTTTCTATAAAAATAAAACTTAGTTGCTTCTATAAGGGATGAAGCAAATGCAGGAGTATCATGAACACAGCTGAGATAAACTGTTAGTCAGCTTTGTAGAAAAACTATACCAGCTTCTTTGGTAGATACCTCTGTAGCTGCCTGTGCCTTATTTTTCTCTTTATTTCTCTCAAAAGTCTGGTTGTTTATAAGCTTTGTAATAATAGTGTCCTTTCAAGTTGTACACCTCCAAACCCTCTGTGCCTAGTATGAAATATAGGGCAATAAACTAGTCCAATATGTGATTGTATATGTACTCACACTAACCGATACAAAAATCTATACTGAGGAATATGAATGGTGACTACAAACCAAATTTACAATAATCTGTCTTAGAGGAATCCCATTTAATTCTTAAAAAACAATGTTTACAAGTCCTTCAGCTGTTCTGGTAACTAAGATGGATATATTCATGTATGTGTTCCATGCTTCAGTAACCAATGTTACTGGTTGACTATTAAAATTGTGTTATTTGATGCCAACATAGAACATCCATGTCAATTTTAACAGCAACTTAATGTTTCTATTATTGTTATTGTTATTTTCAGAAACTAGAATAAGGTTTAGGTCATAGCTCTTACAGCCTATTTGATACAGCCAAATAGTATGCACAATTTCATGTGGAAAGTCCTTATTTGTGTGTCCTAATCTTTATAATCATCTTAGAGTCTAAGTACTTTTTTCCTCTAGCTGGACTTAATAGCTTAGGTGCAGTGTCACACTGATAAGGTTCTTCTCATCTTAAAGTCGTCTCAGTAAAAAGTGCTCCATGTTGTGTCCTTAGAAGTTTTTGATTCAATTCTTGCACCCTGCAAAAATCCTTGTGACCTTCAAAAGCATCTGACTGCTGTTTGCCTTGGTTTCACATCTGCAAATAGGAATAAATATCTTTCTCTGTTGGCTTTCCTGAATTATGTATGCTAAGTTCTGTGGGAATGGTATGGTATCTTGGTATGTAGTGTACAGAACTACAAAAGACAGCTATTCATCTTGAGGTCACTGGCCTCAAGATGTAGGATGTATAATTTTGCTCAATAGTATGTTTAATAGAAAAAAGTACTCTGAAGAATTTTGCAGATTGTAACTTTTTGGAAATATTCTTAAAAAACCCCAAACCAGATAGTTGTGGCACTAGTTAATCAGTTTGGCCTGGTATTTTGCAAAGCTGAAGATACATTGCATTATGCCAGAGGACTAGTGTAAACAGCCTGTTATTGTAGCCAGCTGAAAGTACAGAGAGATTCCAATTCTGAAGAGACAGCAGTGGGACTCAAGCACATCCAGAGTGCAGTGTAAATAGAGGTGGATGCTTTGGGCTTCAATTTGGTTTTAACTGTTTTGTGTTTTTTAACTCAGAGGTAGATAATGTGATGAGAATGCATTTGAGCACCTTTCTTCTAGAGGACTGTAGAATCAGACATTAATCTTCAGAAGATAAAAATCTTATCCAGGAAATTAGTCAAAATGTCATTTACTCTTTGCAATCAGTATTAGAAATTTAGGAGATACCTGAACTGTTTATAAATTTTTTGCACCTGTAACTGGACAAAGGAATAGGATCTCAGCTGTTACATTAGTTACTGCAGAGAGTCTTACCAGAAACATATTATTCTGTACTCCTATTGGACAACTAGGGCATCTATGCAATTTTCAGATCTTATTCTCTTTGCTGAAGAGCATTCCACATTATACTTTAACTGCTAGCCAGAGGCAGCATAGTAGCCATATTCAGAACCACAGTTTAGATGCAGAAAATAAAGTTTCTAAGTTCCTAGCAATCCCTTCAGCTCCTTTAGAATCAATGGCCTATCTAAGCTGATGCATGTCCACTGAAGATCTAGCCTTGGTGCATTTTCTGACATGGGTTTGACATGTTGTCATTGGACAGATTTTCCAAGTAATTATATTTTGCAGCAGTTGTGTCATAAAGGTGCTGATAACTTCACAAAATAGCTTTTAAGCTTCAGACGTCATCAAAGCAATACTAGAATGACTTTGGCACATTTATGGTGGTTTCTGAACAAGCCAGCCTGTAATTTTCCTCTTCAAATAGAGTTTATGAAACCTTATATTGTATGCTATAGAAAGACAGATTAACATTATATCTACTGCTGGTATGAGCAGATGACTCCATATTTATGAATGGGTATATAATAACTAGCTTCTCTGTGTCAGGAGTCGGAGACCATAGTAGTGGAATGCTACAACAGTAACACAAAACTTATGTAGAACCCTCTATCTTGTATGTCAATAGTGAAATCAGATAGAAGAATACCTCTTGAGAACAGCAACCATCCACGTTGAAGCATGGTATGAGGACAGCAAGGCACACCCTTTTCCTTAGCAAGGGCAGAAGCAGAGAGGACTCTGTTTGCATTAATGATTTGTTAAATACTAATCACCTAACAAAGCATGTTCGTCACTCAGTGCACTGAACAAATAAGAGTAACAATAAGATCCTTTCCTTGCTATTTCTAAGTAGCAATATCAGATCAAAAAAAACAAACTCTGTCTCTTGAAAATCATAATATAGAAAAAAAATTATCTCCAAACTGGAGAGGTTTTTCAGCCTTATCTTTGCTGGCTTTTCACCAAGTCCTTCAGATGATTGGCCTCTCTGCAAAAACAATAACAGAGGTGGAGAGAACTCATTTCTTTGAGTACAAACCTAAAAAGGCACTTAATTAAAAAAAGGGAATAACTTTCCCCCCAAAGAAACAGGTGACTGGGTTTTCTTTAAGTGTGTCACCTTCCAACTTAATTCTGCTTGTTATTTATAAAGATAAGACTGAAATAGGAATTTGGTACTGACATTTTGGAGATGGACTTTGGTTCTGCTTTTGCAATCGAGTTGTGTTTGCAAGGATGAAATTCAATTTGCTTTGCATTTCCTAACATTATAGAAGTAGTGTGAATTCTACATTTTAAATAACAGGGAATCTTGAATTTATTTGAAAGAGAGTGCTATGGGCATTGGTTTCCTCCAGCTTTTGGTACTGTGACTACAGTTTTTGCACGTGGTTATATGACCACACGTGAAATGCACGGGTGGGTGGACGTTCCAGGAGGAATAAATGGACTTATAGACCCTAACAATACTGTTTAGTACAGTGAAATGTGTGTTTTGTCACATATCTCTGTAGAATTGCTCTGATACCCTCCTTCATTATAGCAGTTACACTAACCCCAGTTTGTGACTGTGGTTGTTTCCAGATGATTATCTGAGAATATAGGAAATAAAATAAGTACAAATGTTCTTAATGCTACACCTTTGCTTAAACTTAAACATGGCGGCACAACCAAATTTTATTATTAATGGCTACTTTTGGGGGACAGAGGGAAGGACAATGCTGTACATCCTTTAGACCTACAAGTTAGGCCTTTCAGATATACTGTATATTATTATTGCTGTAGTTATATTTATCTGTCTGACAATGTCTTTTTCTAGTTGACCAATACATACCTTTCATGCCCATCCTAACCACCCTTCTTATTTCTTCTTTTAGTCAACTGCACTCATTAAATCTTTACTCCAGGTGAATCTTAAAACTTATAGCATGACGTGAAAGAGAGAATATTTCACTGTTGTGTTTTATTGCACTTGTTCCTTCCAATGTTCAAGCCAGTAATATTGTTCAGCCCCCAGGTGTAGAACATGAACTCCTGAGGTTGAACAGAATGATTCACTTGTTTCACTATGAATTCAAAGTGGATATGAAGCATAAATCCCCCTTTTCCCTCTGTAATATAGTAGCCATGAACCACAATGTCACGCTGAGTCGATCATAATCTAACACTTCACGCCTCAGCCAACAACTTGATTTGTCAAGAGAACAGGCCTGCAAGCTGCCAATAGCATTGATTCCCATTGGAGAAGAAAGGATAATTAAGCCCTCAGCGAGCTAATTTCTTCTTTATTTTATAAAAATATAATTTACTTTGATCTTTTTAGTAAATAGAAATAAATATTGCATGTGTGTAGAATCAGTTAAGTGTTTACTTTCCCTAAATCACTAGCATGAGTTTTTGTTCTGTTTCCACCCAATAAAACATGTCCAGGATCATTTTATCTCACCATACAATAACACACTGTGCTACATCTCAATTAGCGAAACTGAAGCTAGAATAATTACATGCAATCTGCATGCTAACTGGCCTGAAACAGGATAACACCAATCCTGGGTACAAGTGTGAAGCTGTCTGTCTGTGCACTCCATGATGAGCATGAACAATCCCTGTGTTTTATTGGAATTCTTATTCACTGCACCGAAGTGATAAACCAAATGTGCTTAGAGTCCTAAATGTGGCTTTTGAGTCCAAAACATATATGAAGGTCAGCAACCATGTTTCCCAAATGGATGGGTGGTATACGAAGAGGTCAGCACAATTTTGAGCACAATTTCCTATTGTTTCCTGAAGAGGAAGGATGCCTTGTGCTTTGCTTGCACTGCTTGTGAATCTAGCCAACAAGTAAAGTCCTTATTTTCCATGCAGAGAAATACTGATACAAATAAATATTGCACTGGAGTGCAGATATTATTTGACTATGCTTATGAGTATTTACATTAAAATTAGATTTGGTCGTTGCATTTGTTGCATCCCCAGAGTGCTTAGGAATTTATGAAACACCTTACAGTCCATGCACAGCCTGGATAAACCCACTGACTGTAATAGATTCCTCAACTATTTTTCCATTCATTGTAGCAGTGAATAACCCGTATTCATCTATCAGGGCCAAATCACTCCATCCTCCTTACTTGTGAAGTTTTGTGTTTGGCAGCACAAGAGAAAATGAAGCACAGACCTTCCAGTTGGATTTCCTGTAATGATAAGGAATATTGCAGAAGACCCCTTGATACCATAGTCTCTTCTTGCTGTAGCCATAAAGCAGTCCCTAGCATCCTGGAAAAAGCTCCACCCCTACAATAAATGACTGTCAAGGTGAAAACAGTATTTTAGCTTCAGTAATACAGAGCAATCTGCATCTCTTTCTTCTGTGGCTGTTATGTGCTGTATCTGAAATAATCTCTGCTACACTAATGTATGATTTTTAAGGAATGGGCATTTCCAAAAGGGTGTTGTGTCAGAAGTAAGGTTGTATCTTTGTCATCTCTGGGCATCATGTAGTTCTAAGAGATGAGACATAAAATGTTCTTTGTATTTCTCCCAGTTCTGCTCCTGGTAGCAGAAAAACACTCTAGTTTAGAACCTTGCAGTAATATCCAACTTACTTGGTTTAGTGTGTCATGGTTTAACCTCAGCTGGTAACTAAGCCCCACACAGCTGCTCTCTCACTCCATCACAATGGGGGGAGAGAATCAGGGTGAAAGGGAGAAAAACTCATGGATGGGGATAAAGACAAAAGCAAAAGCCACAAGTGCAAGCAAAGCAAAACAAGGAATTAATTCATTGTTTCCCATGGCCAGGTGGTGTTCAGGAAAGCAGGGCTCTGTCATGCATAACAGTTACTTGGGAAGACCAACACCATGTCCCCTTTCTTCATTCCTTCCCCAGCTTTATATTCTGAGCATGACATCATATGGTATGGGGTATCCTTTGGTCAGCTGGGGTCAGCATTCACAGCTATGTCCCTTCCCAACTCCTTGTGCACCCTCATCCTACTCGCTGGCGGGGTGGGGTGAGAAGCAGAAAGGGCTTTGACTCACTGCTCAGCAATAACAAAAACTTCCCTGTGTTATCAATGCTGTTTTCAGTACAAATCCAAAAATTAGCCTCGTACTAGCTACTGTGAAGAAAATTAATTCTATATTAGCCAAAACCAGCACAGCATGGTTACTAACATTATTTCTGACGATTTAGAACCTAATCCTTCCTACTACACAAAAATTGGATATAGCTACAATATCACATAAGTGAATAAGCTTTTGTCCTCCTAATCATTTCTTGTTTCTTCATATAACTCTATCTCTTAACAACCACTACCTAGTTTTCCTGTTATGTACTCTCTAGTTGCTGGGATACATGCCATTCATAAGTCTCCTGAAACAAACTCTCATTTTTAGCATTGATGAAGCTTAATGTGGTCCAATTGCACTTTCCTTTTTCCAAGTATTTGCTTGGGTCGAATTGCTAAGACACCGTGGTTCCGCACCCTTCCCCGCTCCACTGGGACAGATTACAAAAATGGCTGCTTTGCCACTAATATTTAACTATGTTTATTTTTTTTCTTAAAAAATAAAAAATTTCCTTGGCAACCCAGCTGCTATTCAAATTAAGTTTTATGCAAATCTTGTTTGGGAAGGGAATTTAAGTGGAAATTTATTTTGACATCTGTTTAAATTCTCTCAGATTTTGTTTGCAGCTAAAAACATTTTAAAAGTCTGTCAAAAAAATATCTCTCCCTTTGAATGTCTGTGTTAGTGAGGAAAAGCAACATAAGTTAAAGAGGATTTATGAACTGTGACCACCATGTGTTTGACTGGTGTTTGAAAGCTATAAAGTATATTTGTAAATGCTATCTACATGTTGTCAAGTTAGAGTTACTTGATCTTTATAAAACAAATTGTTTCTAGCACTGTGTCCTTTCTAACAATCTGTGTGATGAGTGAGGCTTTTTTGGGGGGAGGGTTTCCTCCTTAATATATGTTGATAAAGTAGTGAAAACAGTCTGGTACTGATTTCTGAGCGATCCTCCAAATGCTGGTACATACATTGTGTATGCATTGTCCACCACAAGAATTTAGTTCCCTGCTGAAAATGGATAAATCATTTTATATTACTAATAAATGGCAATTGAAGGACTATATAGAACATGCAGTACCTAGATGAACCATAAATGTTTGTCATTTTGAGGCATGCATAACATTATCTAGAGACTACATACATCAGAGAATAGGAGAAAGAGAACTCAAAATCCAAATTTCTTTATTTCCAGCTCTATTAAATTTTCCCTGGAAAACTCAGACTTATCCCCGTCTTTCAGTAGTCCTTGTAAGATCTTTGTAGTTCCTTCAGCAACAACAAACTACTCCCACAACTACTATAACTTCAGTAATTTTATCTAAATTGTGTGGTAACATCTGTAGCCTAATAAATACAATATAAAAATACAAATGTTTAATGGTAGCCCATGACTGCAAATAGACATGTAATTTGATTTAAAAATAGATTATGTTTTAACTCTCTTGCAACATTCATAGTATGTTTCCCTCTTCAGTCTTTAATGATGCATTTGAGCGTTAAAGTCCTTCAGAACTTCAGTTTTCGCTTTTCTTGTTTATCAGGTTTGATTCTATTGTGTCAATAAAGACCATTTTGTCTGATGTTGTTCCATGACAACATACTCTTGCACACATATGACTTCAAACCTTCACACCATGTGATAGTTAATGTATACCATGCAGTATCTATGAGACTGCTTACAGCAGATTTTTACCTCTTTATAGTTCTGCACATAGGAAGCTTTGTAGCAGACAGAAAGAAGTAGCTTTACAGCTGTTTGTGGGAAGTAAACTTAAGGAGAACATAATTCCATTTGCTTCAGTAATGCCACCTTGGTTGAGTTAGAGGATGAGTATCCTTAAAAACATTTTAAAAATTGCATCCTGTCTCTGTGATTTCCATTTTGTGTCACTTGACAATGGATCTGCATATCATGGTGGAAAATCTGATCCTTAGCAACTTTTGGAAGATATTTTCAAGCAATATAGACAAAAGTATTTTTCACCAAAACCATATTTTATGTATTAGTTGGCAAGTGCTAGCGTTGGTTTTGTTTTTCACTTAGCTATCTTTGAATTTTAACTAAGGAAGAGATCAAAACACAAGTGAGTACTCAATAACTCTAGCAAAACAGCGCTTAATAAAGTTCACATCCTGTATAAAGACATTTTGGTTCCCATAATTTATGCATCTCTCCATAGAAAATAACAGGCACTTGAAGAGAAATGTGTTGAAAATCCTCTGTCCCCATTCTATCTAATGTGTTTGGTGGCTTGACTTATTGTTTGTGTAATATGACAGACATTTTTAGGTTTTGTCTTCTGGGGAAAAAGCTATATAAATTTGTTCAGTGTAAAAGTTCAATAAACATTAGTATGCAAGAATAAATATGAATTACATGGAAGTTACCCTTCAGTATCTCGGCTTGTTTAATGTTTAGATTATGAAAATGTCCACATTTGCTCAAAGTATCATTTTAGCTAAAATGATTTTTTTTTCAAGGCCACCAGCATTTTGTCATTTAGGCAAAGGACATCATGGCATTCTAGTACACAACATAACATTGCACATTAATGACAGCATATTGATTCCCTTAATGTGTATTTGGAGTATTACCTAAGTTTATTTTCACCTGGGAAAACCCCCCAACTCACACAAAGGTATCCCAATAGACTATATGACAGTAAACCTGTAAAAATTAAATATACAAGAAACCTGAATGTAATATTTTAAATAATAAGCTAAGTCATTTGTATCTTATGTCACTTAGGAGTGGTTTTAATCACCAAAGAATGTAAGAGGGCATAGAGTACTGTGAACCCCTCCACTAACTCTGTTTCTGGTTTTACCTCTTGTCAGGCAGGGAACATACTTTAGCAGACGGCTAACTGGATTTGTCTGAAAGATCATGGAAATGCTTTAACTGTAACTACCCTGCTAACTTGGTAAGAGATTCTTTGGCTGTGAATATCATGTCTTTAAGTGAGTTCCAGATAGGAAAGAATAACAGGTCAGGGAAAATACTACACACCTGAAAAAGTAGGAAGAGTTAAGTCTGGGCATCCACGACAGGATACACGGTGACCAGGATTTTCACCATTCTATTTAGACTGTAAATGACACTGGATTTATGGAGCCTTTGGCAAATATAGGAGTAGCAGCTAAAAGTACTTGACAGAAAGCCCAAAAGCTGGGGAAAGTAAACCTTGGATTTCAGAACTTGAACACAAAATGTGACTAGCAAATAACACTGCAGTGTCCAAAGGAGCTGAAGACATGATTCTGGCTGAGCTGTCTGGCCTTAATACAGGACTGCACTTAAACTCATGCTTATCTTTAAGCATAGGAATAGTTCCATCAAGTTTAAACAGTCACATGCTTGAATGCTTTGCAAGGTTGAGGCCAGAGTGCTCTGAATCTTGCAGGATTAAGCCCTAAACCAGCAGCTTCTCTGTCAAAAGTATAATTCATTTCTAAAGACTCATCAATTCTTGCAATTCTTCATGCAATTGGATTTTGGAGAAATCTACTTAAAGTAAGAATTTGTAGGACTGAGCTGCCCAAGGGCAAGCAGCACAATGTTTACATACAAAAACATTGCTGCACGACCAGTAACGAATACAATTTCTCTTGAAAACTCTCCCGCTGTCACCAAACAATGTAGGATTTGTTATTCACCATTATGATTAAATCATTACAAATTCTTTTTTTTTTTTTAAAGGACATGAGGGGTTTTGTCTCGCTTTTTTGCAAGACTGAACATATATAATTATTTTTCTGATTCTTTGGGCACTTATGACCATTGATTTTAATCCTGTTTTCTATTTTCCTAGATCATATTCCATGTTGGAATATGGTTGTCATCGGTGCTATTTATGATGATTCTTTGATCAACTATGACATTGGCCAAGTTTCACTGTTGATTTTAATATGGTTAGGATTTCCATACAAGGTTCATTCTATAGCTTTCTAAAATCAGAGCACGGTATATGTGTGGAATACCTAGCTAAATCCTTCATCAGGTTCCATTTGCAGTCTTTTCACTGCATCTACAATTTTATTTAGCTACAGAAAGCTACTCTTGCCTCTTGACATGCCTCTGTTCTTTCTCTAAAATCTGAAATCCCTGCAGTACTTCCTGATCTTCTCATGCAGAATAAATGAAGTCACTTTGTCTTAACAACAGTATGTCAATATTAATAATCATGTAGCAGAGGAGGAAAAGATGGCGGGGCAAGCCACCCCGAGACACGAGAAGCAGAATTCCACCCTTGAGAGCTGGAACTGGTCTTTGATGAGATGTCTTCACAAGGCCTATTCAATACAGGATTGTGGCCTACGCAGAGATATGTATGGTGTCTAAAAATCCACCATCTATCTACACTCTTGACCGCTACTCAGACCCTAGAGAATACAATTTCCTGACATATTTCCATTATGTTAATACCATGGGGTCAGTATCTCTGAAAATAAGTATTGTTTCCCTCTTCTCCCTTACAAACAGTCAAGATAATTTAACTACGTTCAAAATTCTGCAGAGGACAAGGAAAATATAAAAGTCTTACATGGCCCATTTCCTGGGCTTCTGGCAGAGGAAGAGAGAATTTAAATTCTGGCAGATAAAAAAGTTCACGGTTCCTTTTTTTAAGTCTTGGTTTATTGCACAGATTCTTCTAGGTGAGTTTGGATTTGTATTTGCATGACTGAAAACTGAGTGTGGAATATGGGTGAAAGGAGACAAAAAGGGATATGAAAGATGCTTCTTTAATATCTTTTAATAGGCTTTTAATGGAAGGAACTTTGGCTGAACCTTAGAAATATTATAAGCCTGTTCTGTCATAGAAGTGTGGTTCTAACATGGCAAAAACCTTAGATTCTGCAAGTTATCAATCATATTAGTTCTTCAGCTCCTGTTTATGTGACTGTCCTTTATTTTCAGAGCCGGTGGACATTTTAGTCTGTTTGGATTTCTCAGATGGGGGTGAATCAGGCCTTAGAACTTCGTTCATACATTCATGAGACAATTCTTACAGCTGCTAGTGTCAACTGCATTTTTTTTTCTCTGTGATAACATAGATATTTATTGGTAGTAAGCAGGGGTTTAGTTCAGTGTCAAAATGTGAAGAGACTTCATTTTCAGCAAGGTGAATTACAGTATTAATTTAATTAAAAAAACTTTGTGAACAGCTATTGACAATTTTTCCTCTCTCTATTAAGTATGCTTGAATAGTAAGCCAGATTCTGCTCTCAAACCAGATTTATACCTGAATAACTCCATTGACATCCATGAAATTACTCCTGATTTGACTCAGAGCCAACAAGATCAAATAAAGATTAAAAGCTCTCTTACTAGCAGTTTTATCCTGTATTTGGTGAGCTTATTATTTTATTATGGCTCCATTATAGTAAGCTTGTTTGCCTATTTTATTTTTGGTTTGTGTACTACAGAGCTAGGGCTGCCTTCTGTTTCTCTCTCTCAGAATATCACTGTTGCTGTCCAAGTCCACATACAGACTTGCTCCTGAAAGCAAATTTGACACATAAAGTATTGCCATCAGAGGTCAGAACAAATGCTGCAGGTTCTTTATTCTGCAAAGGATAAGTGACAAGAGATTACCTCATGGCCCATGTTCGTACAGTACTTGGTATGCTAGCTCTGCATGCACAACTGGAGGGCTAAAACTTGCCATAGTCTCTATACCAACTGCTGATTTTCTAAGGAAAAAAAAAAAGGCTTGAATAAAAACCCTCAGCTTTCCTACATTGTAGTAGGGTTTTTGAAATCTCCAAACATGCTGAATTTTGAATTAGGCTTCCATTTAAACTAATTTTGAAATAAAACTATTCCATGTCAGCGTTGTGCTAAGTGTTTTTGTTTGCAAAAATAGTCACCTGCCTCTATTTTTCCCTCAGAATTTTTTTATCAAAATATATATGAACCAGGAGGAAAGCAAGCTTGGCAAGCGTAGATTTTCCCAATAAAAGTTTTGCTGGTGGTTCAAAAGCTCAGGCAGGTTGAATGATGTAGGTACAGAACAATCTGAAAGAGGATGGTAAAGTATTTCTGGTAGCAGTCAAGTGGCTGAAATTGGATGATGATGTTTATTTCATAATAATTGACTGTAACTTTGCATAAGTTTAACTAAAAGGGCAATTTATATTGTGGTAGTCCTGTACCTAAGACTCGTGAGTTCTTGTAACACCATTGTTTTGTCAGATGATTTTCTGCTTTAATGCAATGAATGATTGCTTTCTAAAGCTCCTTGAGAAAAAGACCTGGGTTTCTTTCACAGTTGTGTACTTTCAAGTCTGTACTGTTTTCCTCAGGCCAGGCATCTCCCTTAATCACATTTAAAAGACAACTGTATTTAAACCAGACCATCCATATTGATATTAAGCCAACAGATATGTAAAGAAGCTCATCTTATTACTCTACTCTGATTATCACAATAAGGTATTCTGGGCTTCTGTTTTTTCCAGGCAGCATAAAGAATGGAGTGAAAAAAACCCATAAAAAGAACTCCCCAATTACAAATTTTGTTGGGAAAACAAAAACACAGAAATCTGTTATTTGATGTCTTTTGTAAATTACGTAGTCAGGTCTGGAAACTGAGAAGGAAAGACCTGGAAGACAAAAGAAAATGCAATCGAAATTCACTGAGGGGAGGCAGTTCTTTAGCTGCCTGAGGGCCCCAGACAGTGATAGTTTGTGCACTGGACAGAATGAGTCAAGAGTCTTAGTTACACAAATGGGGGGCAGGTGGGGAGGGGGAGGAATGAAATTGTGAAAATAACTATGTTTTTTTTCCCATATGACAAAATAGAAAAGTAACCATTTCTACTGAAACACAGACCCCTACTGTGCTTGTATAATGCTTGTATAACGTATATACTGTGCTTGTATAACGTGCTTGTATTAGCTCACATGAATCTTTAAAAAATGCAGTGCAGTTTTTTTCAGCGTTTGTGTAGCAGACAATAATTATTTTGAATTTTTCTATTCCAAGCATGCATAGCCCGTCACTGAATAGAATAATCCTAAGAGGTATCACTGAAATACATCAAGTACTTTGATTTAATGCTAAAGTTCAAAATCATCTAGTTCCAGTCTCTACTTCTAGACATCATTGCCATCCATTCAAGTGAAGCAATATGATTTATAGAGGATACTGCCACCTTCTCAGTACATCATCTGATTTAGAACAGGTCCTTGAGGTTACAGGGCTGTTGATGTTGCATTTTCACTGATGTCTAATCTAATAGAAAGATCCATCCTACCATGTTTTGTTATTGGAGCTGCAGCTAGTGCATGCACCCAGTGTCATTCTTGATGGAGACTCATGAATCTACAAGACTGTTCTAAATTAAAAGTGGCTTGGAACCATGAGAAAAGAAACCAAAATTCATGGAAACTGGGATGATTAAAAAGAAAGAAAAATAATTGAAAACAAAACAAACAAACAAACAAAAAAACCACCAAAAAACACCCAAAAAACAAACAAACCACAAAACAACAACAAAAAAAAATCCCTGTAGACCACGGTCTACACTTGGCAGCAAAAGTGTATGTGGACCTTAAGTCCATGACATTTGGCATCAGTTTTACACTGGTGTAAAAGAGGTCAGAATCCAGTTCCAGTATAAAACAATGACATAGATTCATTTATGCAAGTTAAAGTTGGGTATCCTCTAAAATTGTCACAAAAGCAAACTGAATAAAGAATAAATATCTCTGGGGAGATATGTATTTGATAGGATGTCAAAGTGTAAATTCATCACCGTTGGTTCTGATACCAGAATGGGACAGAAAAGAGAAGCTCCTTTTTTTCCACCCACCCCAAAGCAGGAGCATTCTAAACCATTGTCTGCAATAAGGAGAGATGAGGCTTTGCACGCAGTTAACTTGATGATGTTTTGATTGTCTAAAGGAAATAGCTTGTTTTGGAAACAGGCTCCAAGAGGCTATTAGCATTTTTAATTACATAGATTCTGCTTAATGCCCCCCTATTTCCACTTCCCATTCTTCTCATCCTCTTTATTCCCTTGTGTGGAAATCACATCTCCTTTTGCTCAGATGCCTTGTTCATGATTGTTAACTCTTATATTACTGCCCAGAATTAGTCTCTGTCCTTTCTCTAAACATCTTTTAGTTTCTTCCAGGTTTTGTTACACAGATACGTGTCTATGCAGCTTTTTTCAAAATTATCTCCATACTCCAACACTTACTTATAGATATGCTTATTTTCACTTTCTTCACCCTTGTCACCTGCTGTTCTACTAACATCTGATCTCTCCTGGTTAATATGTTTTATTCTAAACTTTTGAGCACACTGTTTCTCGTAGTTCTCCAGTTTCTAACTTTGTAAAGGCTGCCATTAACGTCTTGTCATTGTGATACCTCACTAGAATTAATTTTTCAAGCATTGCAACTGTGTTGGAAACCAGAAAACAAGGGAGAATCATTCAGCATATATAGTTCATATAGCTGTATTACTGAAATCACTGACAACTTAGTCAATTTTTTTTTAAGGGGCAAAAAGATTAGGAAAGAAATGGTATGGTCTTTCTTCTGTCTTCTCAGCTCTCTTCATGTCAGGGAGTCTGAGATGTTTGCTGTTGTGTAGGCATGTGCTATAATGAGGGATATACCAAATGTTTCTGTAACTAGTAGAGAGGGAGTTAGAATACCACAGGGCATGTATGGCAGTGATGGGCATGGAGTGGGTAGCTGTGCAGTTGTGAACATGTCACATGAGAGCAGAGTTTCTCTTCCTCTCCATTTCCTCTTCAGGTATATTTGCTTCTAGCAGTCAGTGGTGGATTACTTCAGTGCCTCTGAAAGAAGTACAGGCATCCTGGGTGCTGTGCAAAGGTTTGTCTTCTCCTATGCCTATTCAGCTTAGTTTGGATCATAAGAGAAGCTGTGCTCACAAAATACTTCTGATGGAGGGCGTTAGTTCTGAATAATTGGGAGAGATTTAAAAACAAAAAATCAGAGTAAAAAAAACCTCCCCAACCAAGCAAGTAAGCAACCAACCAGAACAACAAAGAAGCATTGGTTTTATCCTGTTCACCTTGTGGTAAATCTTTAATTGTATCAGCTGGTTATCAGTTATGGTTAGCCAAAGTAGTTGGCTGATTCCCCAGTCTTGCCAGCTACTGATGAAGGGCATTTTAGGGAAGGTGGCTAATGAAAAAAAATGAAAACTGATCAAAGTGGTTAGATATCAACAGACAGAAAACATGTTTGACTGGTGACCTTAAGACTGTACTAGAACATAGGTTCTTAGAAGTCTCTAAGCATTTAGAAACCATTGAAATGCTTATAAATTAGCAGTCAAAATGCCTAAACTTTTAATTCCATGATGGAGTTGTATGAACATTTGGGAGATGGGGGATGGTGATGTGCAATTTTCTCAGAATAATTTTTTTCTTTTTGTGGGATGATCCTATTCTCCGAGTTTTCTACAACAGTGCCTGTGATTCTCAAGTGTTCAGTTCACCAGCCTTGTCAAGGGAAGCTGAGAGAGGTATCAAACTGCATAAATAGGCAGATGTGACTTAAACTGCCTTTTCTGTGAGCAGCCCTGTCAGGCTTCCCTTGCCAGTCGTTCCACAGAAGTACACCCCAGTGGCACCGTGAGCTTGTGCGTTAATAATAGTCAAAGGAGAAGCCTTTGTTGGTGCCATAACTGGAAACAGATGTTAGCTGCAGACAGACACCAAAGAAAATGAGCAAGAAGAACTGCTCTGAAAACTGATAATTTGAAGGCTTAGGTTGCTATAGGCATTCATCTGTGCATTGGTGGTGATCATTGATTCTGATCCAATGTTTTACTTGATTTCTGACAATGCAAGAATATGTCAGCATCTGAAAGTGATTCCAAGTGGTCTTCCAGATGTGGAAATAAACTATGGTTAAAATGGTCTGTTTTGTTGCTGCAGGAAGCACCTCAAGTCATCCTAAATTTTGTGATGACTTTATTCATCATGAATTTGACAGTGGAGGTGACACGAGTAAGGAAAAAAAAGGGAGCAACTGAATGAAATATTGAGGATAATGGAATTAGATACCTGTAATTGCATCTAAAAGAAAACACATAAATGAGTGCCAGCCTTCAGGTGTCTATTGTTTACAGTGCCTGGCTTATATTTAAAAGGTTCATTTAGATGCAGCAATGGGCCTGCTTTCTGGGTCTGTCTCAAGATGGCAGAGTAAGAGTAATTACTCACTTCAAGAAAACAAATGTTATGCAAGAAGATTTCTAGAAGCAATGGACAAGAATAATAGAAACAGCAGTTTGCCAGTATAAAAACAAACTTGTTCATCTGTACCTAATAAGATTGGTTTAAAATGACACTGTTTCAAATTATAAAGAGCTCAAGTGAATATGTGCATACATCTGTTTTCTTTAAGGGGAAATTTCTGATTTAAAATATTCAAAATGTGTTCCAAATCTGGATCCCAGGAGTCACTGACACAAATCACACAGCATTAGAAAATAGTAATGGGCAAAACTTGGAAGGTTTTTCAGTTCGGTTTCAGTTCAGATAAGCCACAAGTCTGGAGGTTTGCAGTTGGTGCTGTAAAAAGCTTTGCATTTGTGAAAGCTCTGATTCAGCAAAACACTATTCAGCAAAGTGCCTCAAGTTAAGCACAGTTTTAATTATTTTGCTAAAAAGGAACAGGCTTAATCATGTGTTTAAGAACTTTTCCACCACTGCTCAGGTTACTGTGAACTGCAATCTGAAATATTTGTTTTCCCCTCATCTATATCAGGAAAGAAAAGTAGTTGAATAAAATATAAATATTTTTTCATTTCATTTTGAGGGGAAAAAAATTGCATTCTGTATTAAATTTGGGGGGCAACTTTCACTAAGATGACGCTCTGCAATATTGTAAGGGGCTCGTCATATACCATCGGAATGAAGGATCTGGGCCAGTGTTTTCTCCTTCATTTGTTATAGCTCTTACTTTTATTGAAGTAACCCATCCATCTCCACTCAAATCTGCCTTCTGCATGATGAACTGTTCATGTAATGAATGAGGGTGCTACTGAGATATGCTCCGTTCTTTGTTGTTGTTGCTGTTGCTATTAGTCTTTTTTCAAAAGCTCCTCGTAATAGTGCTTCAAATATATTTAAAAATGTGATAAAACTGTGCCCCTAGATATCCTGCATTTCTAAACTCAGGAATAAAATGGTAAGTCAAAACACTGGGATATTTTTTTGGCCAACAGTTGGATTTTCCTTCCTTGTTTCCTATGTTTTTTATGTTGGGTATCTTTATCTAACCTTGAGACTTCAACTTGTTCTTTCAGATCTTGATGTCTTCTGTGTTTTGGTTTTTTTTACCTCTGATTAATGTCTTTAAAAATAAGTCATGCAACATTTGTGTCATAACATTTGTGTCTTCTCACTTGTCATCTCAGTAAAAAAATGTTGCTGCATCTGGGTGAAATTTAGCTCAATAAGCGAGTAATTTCTAAAGGCTTTGGAGTGACATAATTCCTGATTTGGAGAGCACAAAGTATTTTCAGTATTTGTACCATCATATTTGTTTTCAAAACTTTATTAATAGTCAGGAGATATCTATCTCCTGGGGCATCAATATACTTTTACTGTAAAAATAAATAAATATTCGTCATCCCTCCTTTAATAGTCAATATTTTAATTGGATTGTTTATTGAGTATTGTTCCCTATGTTGGTTTTCTTCTGAGACTAAAAAATGGCTATTAATGCAATACATTTATTAAAATGTTTGAATATTTAATATATACTTCATCGTCATAAAACCTACCATTTTAATTCAGGTGCCTCATTAGAAGTAAAATACTTCACGATACTGGAATATAGTGTACACTCACAGGAACAATGTCTACTTAATTACTAAAGAATAATCTCCATCTGGTAGATATGTCTTCCAAGTTGATTTGAAAATAAGTCTCCAGATAATCTCTGAAACAGTCTCCTTAAACACACTAAGGTTTCAATGGTTATTAGTAGTAATTGTGTTGCACAACCAGGGGAATTTTATTTAGCATGGTGGAGGAAGCAATGTCATTATTAGTTGATTAGTGTGAACAGTCTTTGTCAATATGTAGTACCAGCTATAGTTTCAACCACTGACACCTCATTATTCTGATTGCAGTTTGATTTGCAAAGTTAAGAGGCAACAGGAAAGAAGCAATCATCCAAATCTACCTCTATCAGCCAAGAACAATAGGAGGGGGGGTGTGTGCACTTCATGGCATTCCAGAAATTTCCTTCCCACAAGAAAATATAACCCACTGACAGATGACCGATGCTGTTTAGTAATTAGCACAGATGTTGTGATGTTTCTAACATACCTTATTGTATGTGTGCTTTGCTGATTTGGGAATTGATAACAAGATTAGAAGTGTAGAATTATGGTATGTTTTATTCTCTGGATGTATCCGTTATTTAAATCAAAGGTGATGGATCTCAAGATGTTACAAATCATTCATTCTTTGATTTGAAGTTAGCATTAAATTAAAGCTAAAATTCTTTGGTCCAAGCTCAGCACTCCACATGGGAATGTGGGAGGCATAAACCCTGCCAGTACCAACCTTTATCCTGTGGTCATGGGGAGCAGACTTTTTCCTTGTGTCTTGGGGCACAGCTGTGACAGTAACAATAGGAATCTGTAGGGCACTGTGCAGATGAAAGGTATTGTAGTTCAGAGGTGTTCATAGGGCTACCTTCTCAAGAGTGATTTGCAGGTTGCCATCTCTGTTAGCAGCACATAAACGGTACTTGTATTCCCTCTGTGTCAGGAAACTCCCTCAGAAGGAATGAGCCCAAACTTCTGGTGACTCCAGCATGTGGTTCCTGCTGAAAGGTCAACAGCTAACAGCAGTGCTCCTGTGAGCGAGCTCTCCTGCCCACGCCAGGGAGCCCATGCAACACACGTGCACGTTGTCCAGCTGTGGTCTCTTTATTGGTTGGGACAAGGCTTTAATACTGTGTCAGGTATGTTTGGTGCAGCACCAGTTTGTATCTCCAAGGCATCTGAAAAATACTTCCAACAGTTTACCTTGGATACTGACACTGGGTGTGCAAGCCTGTGGGGCAGGGAGATCTGTATTTTTCTTGGTGCCTTATAGGCAATGCTTCTCACGTTAACTTTCCCCTTTGATATCTGCTGGGCTGTAGGGGATGTAAAATGACCTGTTTCGAGCTCAGTGCTCTAAAAGCTGTTCTGAGGTTTTCTTTTAACCCAGGATGACATTTTGGCAAAATTAAAATTCTCAAAAGTCATGCTAATTTTAGGACTAATTTAGTGATTAGTAAATGCCTTCAATGCTTGTCTTTCTTTCTTCGAAGAGCACTGATTTAAATGCTGTTTAATACTTATTTAATGTGTTTGCTATCATTTAAACAAGTAATTAGAGCACGTGGTACAATCAGTAGCCAAGCAATTGACTCTTTATTAGAAATCTTGGGGGAAAAGGGGGATGAGGACAAGGTGCTTGTATTGCTGTCTGTACTAATTTGGACTTAAGAAAATTAGCATCTGTTCCACCTATACGTATTGGCAGGAGCTACAGCTGAGCTGGAAAAGAGTGGTAGTGTAGCATGAGAAAAAAAAATCAGATTCTCTGTCTTCCACTAAGGACAAGGAGACTGTTAAAAGACATAACATTAAAATTATAAAGGGTGTCTCAACTTCCCTCACTTTTGTGTATCAGGCACGTCAAGGAACTCTTAAATTAAAAAAACCTCACCCTGCCCTGAGCTGCCAAATCAAGCAACAGCATCATTTGGAGACATGACTATATCAGGCTGACCAAAGGCCACATTCTCACAAACATCTGGATTGGTGGGACACCTCTAGGCTGGGGATACACTTTTAACACAACTAGTGAAGGTTCTCATGCTGGAATTAGACTGATGGTAATAATAGCTGGAAGTACAAGGATTTAGACAATCAGCTGAGTTGTTAGTTATTCTTTCTCTGAATTCTATTTATTAGGAGGAACTTCAGATAAAGACATTCAAATGTGCACAGTTTGCCTAATACACTGGCATCCTGGTTCAGGAACTCTTAGCTAACACTGCAAAAAAAAAAGCTTATTAATTTGACTGTTATTCCACGAACAAAATAAATTGCACAAAGGGGGCATATTTGGAATTTGAAGACAAAATGGGAAGAAATGTTTGCTTAATTTTACTTCACAGAGTGCAGAAGACCATCAAAGCTTTACAAGCAGCTGCCTGCCAATAGGCCTGAGTTGCATGCTGAGAGGCCAGGGTGTCTCTGAAAGCAGCCTGCACTTTGTCACCTCTGACATTAAGCCAAACTGGGTCCTGGCTGAAAACTGATGATGGTTTTGCATATCCATTGTTGATGCAGAACTGTGATATGTACAGAAGGAAAGGAGTCTGTCAGTGACTTATTCTAAAAGTATGGAGAGGCATCTTCCCCGCCCCTTTTTTTTTTTAAACTTTTTCCCTATTTCCTCTGTCCTGTCATCTCCATCTTCAGGATGGTTAGATAGTATTTCTTTCAATGGGACACTGTGTGACAGCTTTGGTTTATATTAATAAGTAGTTTGAATTCCACTGAAAAACTTGGTGCAATAACAAAGGTTTCATAATCATTTGGAGGAACTTTTATATCATGAAAAGTTTTTTAACGGTGGTATTTGTGACTGGCTGACAATGACTAACCTATATCAAGTGTCCCCTGCTTCTTGTGTTTATGGTTATAAACTCTGTTTTAGAAGAAGATCCCCCCGCTCTGCATTTCTATAAGATTCTCAGGAGATAGAGTACTCTGGCCTCCAGCTTCATACTGCATAATGACACCTGAGGAGTAAAGAAATTACTCATTTGCCACTACCTTGATGTAGCTTATTGTTTAAATACAGTGTATGGTTTTAGAAGAATAGAGAAAACAAAACCTGAATGTTCTGGGTCCAAACGCATAATGCAGTTTGCTGCCTGAAATTGATTCAACACGCTCAGATGATGGTACTTGAAAGACAGCTGGAAGAAGCTTGCATCAATTTGACAGGCAAGAAAACAAGTAAATGTGGCACCCTCTGAACTCATGCTCTCCTGCAGGTAAGCACAGACACACAGCAAGGTCTGGGTGACTGTCCTGGGACACCGGTGTGCCTCTGGAGTGCTGCAGAGCCCTAGGTACTGAACCCTGGAGGTTAAGTGTAAGTCCCATAACAATCCTGGTTCGATTTATGACATTTGAGGAATAGAAGCATATTTCTTTTCTTTCTTTAAATGACATTGAACCCACTTGAGGTCAGACATCCCTTTTTAATTTTTTTTTTCTTTTTTTTCGGTGCAGTTTTGCTATCATTTGTAGGTTT
Source organism: Heliornis fulica (assembly GCA_013399135.1). NCBI lineage: Eukaryota > Metazoa > Chordata > Aves > Gruiformes > Heliornithidae > Heliornis > Heliornis fulica. The sequence goes on along the minus strand of VXBZ01000388.1, from coordinate 1,955,531 downwards.
TTACAATGTTGTGAGCTTTAGGGACTCTGGGATTCTGCAAACGTGCACTGCTAGCTGCTGCAGTACAAGAGGGCTGTTTCAGAGAGGGTTTGCTTTGGCAGCTCGAGCTGGTAGAGCAACTTGAAGCAATTAGGCCAACTGCAATTAGGGATTCTGACACTGGGAGTAGTATAGTGACTATATTTTAAAAGAAAGGAAGAAAAAAACCAAGCGCGCCTCCCCCTCCCCACAAATAAAAAAAAAAAAATTAAAATCCCCAAAACCAAAGCTCTCAGCAAAATTTTAAGTGAACTTGAGTCCATTTATTGGTTTGGGTAGACCTCAAAACTGTGCCAAGGTCTTCAGTTTGGGTTGAAAACAAGCCAAATAAGTGGTAATTTTGGCAATCAGAAAAAATACACATAGAGGAATACCTCCTGTTGTGAGGCCACACAGATCCCCTCCCCAAGAAAAAAGCTGTATTTGTATAAAGACTTGCATGACTTGCTGTAACACCTCCTTTCCCCCAGCCCATTAGGCCATCATTTGGGCCTGTTAGCAGCTTTGCACCTCAACAGTGCCCCCTGTTAGCAGCCATCCCTCATGGAAGCTGCCACGTTAGCCCTGGCCAAAGCTATAGCCACTTGTGAAGTAGTTCCAGTTCAGCTGCTCTCAGTACTGGTGGAGGAACTGCAATGTTCAAGGAAATGTCACAGACCACCATTCTGTGCCTCTCCCATAGCCCTAGTCAGGGTCCAGGAAGCACCCACTGATTTATGCCCCGGGAGGCTGATCAGGACTTGGGATAGGCATAGGTTTGTGTTGTCCTTGACCATGAGTCAAATTTCATTGCCTGTGAGGTCAGGTTTTGCAATCTTGATACTGTTTGGGTTTTTTTTTTTCCCAAAGTTTTATGCTGCACACATTTTGTTACTACAACAGAAGTCTGGGTGTGTAGTTGAACTTTTTGCTGGATCTGGGCATGTGTTCCCAGAAAGCTGGTAATCAAAGGTACATGGATTTGAGAATGTAGAACATCAGAGCTTCCAAACGTGCTGTGGAACAGAGATTTTACTGTATTGTTACACGTATTATTGCTTTTTTTTTTTGCAAACCACTCTTTTTGTTGAGCTATACAGTGCTAAATCAAATTAAAGGCAAAAGGGGAAGCATTGATCACCCATTACCGATCATATCATTTGCTGATGTTTCCTGAGAATTCAATTATGCATACTAATAAAGCCCACTTGCTCTTAGCATGCTTGAGAGGATGTAAAAAAAAGGTTCAGCATATCCATGTTTGGAAGGAAAAAATGCCTTATTGTAAGGAAAGCCCATGCTGTAGATCAGGAGTCAGAGAATGCTACATTTTGTATTTTCTATGTATAATAAATTGCTGATTAGGTATGTTACAGCTGAAATGTGAAATGTCATATTTTATTAATGAAACAGATAGTGCAGAAGGAGTGATGAAGACTGACTTGCTGGGTGTCCTGAGAGCCTGGCTGTGGCTACTGCTTTTCTGAACAAGCATGATCCAATCGAGGGAAGTGCACTGGCTACAGAATTTGTGATTTGGGGGAAAACACAGATTTAAACCTTGTGATAAAGAAAGGGAAGAACATAAAAAGAGCCCTTAAGTCGGAAATAAAGGATATAATTCACAGTCCATTGAAATCAGTGGGCATTATCTCATCTCAGTGGGCACTGGATTAGGCCTCAAAAGGGTTGAAGCAACATGGTGTTATTGAAGCAAATTTCCATTAGTACCAGAGCATGAGAGCTGTGGTGTTCAAAATGAGAGTGCTTTGGAGTGAGCCAAGGCACAGCCACAGCCATGTCATCACGATCAGAGTCTCCTTCAGTTCATTTCAGCTTGCTTAGAGTTCAAAATAAACCATGCCAGCTCTGACAGGACCCAGCATGGACAGAGCACAGAGGTGGTCCTGCCCAACTGCTTCTTGGAAGTGAGAATGTCCAAAAGGATTCTCAGTCCTTAAAGCTACATTTTATTAGAAAACCAAAGTGATACATGGCAACAGGGTAATTCTTTAAACTGGGAAAACTCATATGTGCTTGGTGAGACAGATTCAATAACAGGCTTATAGGCAAACATACCCTTACCTGCTCTGTCCTTGCTGAGGAAAAAAAGCGTGACCCCTTTCCTTTTTTTTTATTCTATCACCGGTAATTTTGGTTCTGAATTGCAAAAATTCTGCCATCTCTTTGGAGAAACCTTTGCAAACCTTTGCACCCCTCCAAAAGTTTTGGTCTGTCAGTGATTTCTCCAGGCACTCCGGGTTGGTGTCCAGCGATGCCCTCTGCATTTCCCAGTAGTAGCCTTCATCTGTATTCATGTTCAAGGTTTCATGCTTTTTGTTCATTCCTTTCACAGACTAGCCTGGCCTCTATTCCAGAAGAATTTCTAAAGGCATGTATTCTTAATTCCTCTTCAGTAAGATTTACTGTCATCTCTTCCTTCAGACAGCCTCTCTTGACCCAGACTGCAGCAGGGAGCAAAATGTTCAGAGTTTGCTCTTTTTCTGCCCAATCAGTCTTTTTAGCAGACTATCCTTTGTACAGTGACTAGCCATAGCTTGTGAACAAACAAATCATAAGCCTCAGACTAGGCTTCCCAGTAGATACATGTGTGAAGCATATGTTAGGTGACATGTAATGTTTGTGACAGGTTGTGGAGAAGCAGAATACTGTGGTGCTGTATGCTCCTCGACATGGCAGTCTATCAGCATAGGAGTACGTGCAGAGCTATTTGTTAGTAGAACCAGTAATGTCATTTTCTTGTGTTACAAATTACCTTGGTATTGTGACGGGAAACACAGAGCCATTCCTAGCTAAGTTATAATCCCCTTTGATGGTTTCATTTCTGTATTGCCAGTGCTAATAGATTCCACACCCAGCTGTGTCATTAATAGGGTGTTATTTGTATGGAGGTGTCTTGCCACCAGTGATAGATGATGTTGGTCCTAATGTCTTTCAAATGTTGAAACTAGGGAAATGGAATATCTATGAGAAATGAACTGTGAGGAAATTTCATTTGTTACAAGGTAGATTGTTTCCTTTTCTGCTCTGGATAAGTTTATGATGGCTGCCATGTGTCTTTTATGCATACTACATGTGCAAGCCTATATCCAGTGTTGATACTGAGCAACAGACTAATATTAAGAGCAATAAATATAATTTCTCCTAGATCTGTTATGTAATGTCTATGCCAGTTATGCCTGCAAGAAGTCATCTGTAGCCAAACGTGATCTCAAAGCAACTTGGGCATCACTGTGTACCATTGCCCTTGGAGCTAGCTGAGCACTCTTAATTTACTTCTCACTGCTCTCGTTTCAAAAATGGTGTTTCTGCAATTGGTGCTGAGATAACAGAAACACAATTGCTTGCTGATCTCAAGACAACATTCTTAGAAGAACTGCTATGATGAGAAGCAATATGAGGAGAGGTAATTCCATTGTGTTTGTTGGATTGGAGACTAGTACAGGTCATGGAGTAATATACTAATCCTAATTACTATCTATGCCATTTTTGATGCATTACAAACTTTTCTGCTCTTGAGTATGTCATAGAGAGCATCTGTGACACACAGCTAAAATATCAAGCATGGTATGCTTATATAGTTGGCACTGAAAGCTGAGGATGCACTTCGCTTATATGAGCCTGTAGATTTTCTTCCAGATCCGATAAAAACAAATGAGCAACGATCTTTTAAGGATGTGGAAAGGGAGAAATGAGTTTCACTAGGCTGCATCACTTTTCTAAGAGAAAGGAAATAATGAGCTTAAGCTGAAATAAATTCTTTTTACAACTATTCCAGAGAAAATTTTCAAGTATGTAGAGGGAGTGCACAGAATCAGAGTTGTCAGCACTGTCAGTACTCTGACGGCTAAATGAGATCAGCTCCCACCTAACAGAGTATCGGGACAGGTTCAGATTGCTCAAGATAAAATGAGAGGCAAAGAAATGAAGTACAGGAGCTCTCTTCTTTCAAGGTACAGCAAGAACACAAATCCAATTATTTTTCTAATAGCGTTTTGCATACATCTCTCACTGCTTTGAAATTCATTTGAGCTGCTTATACCATTTGAAAAATGCTCTCTTTGGTTGTCTTGGGTGGGACATCCATCTCATTTACTTTGCTGCATGCAACTTAGAAGAATTAGGACAAAGGACTCCATATTTTCAGCAGATACTTGGTTTCTTCTCTGTATTTGATGCTATGTTTCTTTTAAAGGAGAAAGTTTAAAAAGAAAAAGGAAAAAAAAAGAGATCTGAGCTCTAGAAGTCTGAGAAGACAATCCGTAGTTTTTCCTGGCTTTAATTAGTCAATGTGCTCATAAATTCTTCACTGAAAAATAAGGAGAAATTCATATTGTCTTACAGGTGGATTATAGCATGTGTTAGTTATTCAAGAAGTTTCAAATGAGATCTAATACATTTAAATCTAATTTTATCCATGTCTTTCTGGTCCACACTGCTCATTGCCCTGTTCTTCATGTGACCTTATAGATGAATTGGCAGCCATAGACTAATTCATGTGAAAAGGTGGAATGATTGCATCCTATGCAAATAGCACAATTTGCATTTCAGTAAATTTCACAGGTTGCCTCATACATAGAAAATTTCAGTTGTGAGTCTTGATGTATTTTTAGTCTTTGAAAATTCTTTGGATATAGCTCAGATTTCCCTTTGAGTGCAGTACGTTCCGGTTGCCTGTCTAGTCTTTCTTGGAGGATGTATCCTTGTTCTGGAAGTCTTCTCTGCTTGCCAGGCCTAGACAAGATGGCTCTGCTGAAAAGCTGTCACTACAAATTGTCATTGCCTTCAGGGATGATTTCCCCACACCCCTTGTTATTTCCATAATGGGATTACAAAGATTTACAGAGTTCCACTGTTCTAGGAGACTGGATAGCTGGACTAGTGTCGGGTCCCTCCATGGGTGTGCTGTGAGCTTTGCCACAGTTTTAATAATTGCCATAGTACTTTAAATTAGCACAGAGCATTATATTCCTGTTAAACCATAGAAAACATCTTGAGGGTGTCATGAGTTTCAGCTGGTGCCTGCTGGTTATTCCCATTCAAATCCTTCCAGACTGGGAAGGAAGATTTTCTGAGGATTGTGATATCAGCCAGTTTTACATATCTAGAAGATCTCTGTGCGAGAAATGGTTTGTGTTAACAAAAGTTACCTACCATCAGTTTCTTTTAATTTTTCTTTTCACAAGAAAAAAATGTAAGCTGTCCACAGGTCCAACTGTAGGTGCTCCTGATGTTGCTGGACTGTTCTGACCTTGCTTAATTGGGTGTGGGTGAGAACAGACGTGGAGACAGCACATCCAGTGTTTGTTCTTTTAGGGCTCTTTATTGTTTTGCAGTGAAAAGGTCCTTTAGTGACAAAAAATCTTTAGTTGCCAAAAAGACTTGGCAGAGGAGCTGATGAGCTGGGTGCCATACCAGCTCCCCTGAAATGGCTGGGTTCCCCAGGAGCGATGGTGTAACTCAGCCTTCCACTTGAGTCACATCAGCTGAGAACAGCACATGGTGGTGACTCCAGTGACAGATGTGGGACAAGCCTTTTCCTCTTTCCTCCCTTGCACCAGCACAAGGCCCACATGTCCCTAGGATAAGTGCTCTTTTTCTTTCATTTTTGAAGCTTTGAAGTGTGGAGTCTCTTTTCAAGACTGTTCTAATCTCTCCATTAGAAATCAAGGGACAAGCTAACTCAGTTAAAATGAGGCACATAAGTGTTGCCAGTTCCATGCCAGAAGACTTTCAGAAATGCCTTCTTGTTATCTGCAGCCATTGCCACTTGGTCTGAACACAGAGCGAGCTGTCAAAAGCCTCAGAAGCGCTCTATCAGCACCCTACTGGCATTGTCTCAGAATTTCAGTGCTATTAGTTTTGATTAAAGCAGTGTCCTCTGCATTTATTTCTCTTAAATGCTTTATTACACAGATGTTCTGGGCTCTCCTGTCAAGAATAAAAAAAGAAAAAATCTGTACAATAAAATTCCACCTTTTAAATAGAGAAACTGTAAAATACTTCTAGTTCCCAAGTATTATTTAATGGTAATGAAGAGAGCATAAGATGAGCTATATTGGAAAAGCAATAAAGGCCAAGTTGCTGTACATGACATCTAATTTCTGTATCAATTGATTTACCTGCTATTGATATACTACAGTACTTATATACCCTGCCCCAAAAATGAAACATTAGGTATGGTCAACTGCTTCTCCTTGCTGAACACCAGTGCAGTTAGAGCCAGTGCTCTGTTTTGATTACCTTAACAATAGGATAGTCTAACCAGCATTTTTGCCCTTAATCTGTGAATTCCTGTAAACAATTAGGGTCATCTGCATAGCTAGCTAAAGAGCCAGTAAGCACAGGACAGCAGCTTTCTGGAGAAGCTCTGATAAACCTTGTATTCCATGAGGGGACTGCGTTTCAATTTGTGTGTGCATTTCAAGCAGGGTTCTCAAAAGCATTTGGTCTTTGACTTGCCCTCACTGGGGTTGCTGGAAATTGTCAGGTCTCCACTGACACAACTGCAGAACATCTCTCATCCTTCCCCGGTACGTGGCAGATAGGGAAATGCATGGCTGAGGTGAATTTTAGTCCTCGGTCACCAGTGAAAACATGATTTGGGTCCCTTGGAACTGACAAGTCATTGCCGTGCAACAGCAATTTTCGGTCCCATTCTGGTATCTAATGGATAGTAAAAGTTGACAAGAAATCGAGCTAAGTGCTACCAGACAGCTTCTCTTCCTGGCAACCACAGTAAAGAAGCAGAGGTTGAAAAGGAGTGAGTGAGCATGAAGCTTAAATCTCTCTCTCTGTGAGGTTATCATGAAGGTGAAGCTAAGGCATATTACTAGGCAGGATGAGGGCAGCCTGGCTTACTGATGAATCTACTTTGCAAATAAACAGTGACATCTACTTATCACACTGTCCCACTGATATCCCTCACACGTACCAAGGTCACTTGCTGTCTAAATGTAAGAAACTTTTTCTTTCTTCAGTACTCAAAGTCATTTTTTCTACAGGTTGTATACTAATGGCAGAGGCAGATGCAGTTCTAGTTTAAATGAGGAGCATGTCCAGTGATGGAACTTTGACTTTATCATATGGCAAAGAAGTGCACAAAGTACTAACTGCTGTGGTGGGAAGGGTAACTAAACCCCCTTGCCTGTTGGAGCATGCCCAGCCTACTCTTGAAATCTGAATCAGGGTGCATAATCATGCTGCTCTACTCAAAACATAATCAGTTATAGCAAATGTAGTGGTTGGTTCTACATGGACCAAAAAGTAAGTATTTCAAAACGCCAGCATTTCATTTGTCAATAATTTTGAGATCCATGTTTTAGAAATTGCAAACAGGAGGCTCGTGTCTCCTGAAGTCAGGAGGCCACAGAACCAAGTTCACTGTAAAAACTTCTTCCATGGCTTCCTAAGTCAACCTGTGAGATATCTGATTAGACACTGTTACACCAGATCACGTTCCCTTCACATGATTGTAAATATTAGAAACTTACTTACAGCTAGTCAAAACCTTCAGCTGCAGTAACGAGGATTTAATTATAAAAGCACAGGTAGATTCCTACACTGTTTAGCATCTGGCACTCGCTGAGAAATTATAGACCATTGTGCTTAGATGTGTTGATGCTGTGCAATGTTTCATAGCTTACTAAGGATTTTTTTCATTGTTATTTTTTTATTTATTTGGTTCAGGAAAACAAATAACTTACATTGTCTTGTTCAATCAAATTCAGACTGACACAGTCACTCCATAAGGAACATCCATATTTCCAATACATTTATGATCAAATGTTTCAGATGGCACAACCAGAAAATGTAAAATAATTCACTTAAAATACAACACAACTGGGAGGTGTTCCAGCTCTGTGCTGGCAAAGGTTACTTGGTGATTATGTACGGACACGCACAGCTAGCAGTGCTGCTGTTCTAATAAAAGGATAAGAAAGGGTCTTTAAATAGCCTGGAATACTTGGAAAACCTAAAAAGCTGTTAAAAGCAAAACCCAAAACCCAAAACATTTTTTAGAAAAACAATAGATTGAAAATATCAAAGTGAAACACGTGACTGGTCCTGTGCAGAGGCCAAGAATTGGCGCAAGGAACACAAAGCAGCTTTCAGGGTGGCATTCAGCTTTTCTCATGCAGATTTTTTTTTTCCTTTTCTGGCATAAAAATTGCTGACCTTGTCTGCTGTTCCCATATACCCTTTAATTCCTTGCTGAGTACCAGGCAGATATCACCATGCCTTTATAACCATCTTTCCTGCTCAGTGCTGCACTGAGTTCCTGCCCCTATACCTTTATTAGGTATGTTGACAAATATCACTTATTTACAAATGTTTTTAAAATAAATATGTATACTCAAAGCCAATCTGGACAATTTCAAATCATTCAAACTGTTTTTAATCACAGCATTGTCTTTAATTACAACAGTGTTTTCTAACAGAATAAAAATTTTAATATACTTACTGTAGGTTTAATAGTATTATATTAATTTAAATATTAAACCCTACAGGAATTACCAGTCTTTTTTATTTTTTATGTTAATGTATACCAGTATAAGGAGATACATAGCTCTGACTGTGTGGATGCATTGAGTGAGGGAGCCCAGTATGTGTGTTATCTGTAAGGCTGAGAACCATAAAGGCAACTAAATATGGTTGATTTCAATAGAAGCCCAGTGCATAACCACTGTGGTAGCATCTGAATCATTTATAAATGCTTCTAATCTTGTACAGCACCTGAAAAGTTGTGAAAATCACTATGAGTGAGAAACAATGGGATTTTGTGATTGTTTCAGAAAATTGTTACAAAGACGGTTTACGTATCCTTTTGCTATCAACAGCACACATGCTTTGTGCTCTGTAGTATGTCATCAAATGCTTCAGTTAATTACTCACTAATTATAACACTGTTGAATGGCTACACTGTGGTAACCATATAATTATGAAGCATAAAGTAGTGAGCAGTTGCAAGGCTGAGCATATTGACTGATTACAATAAATCCCCTGCTTATTGTTGATATTTCTCACCTGCTTAACAATTGTAATGTTTGCCTATCATACCCTCAAACTCAGAGAAAGATACAAAGTGTTAGTAGCAGAAGTTAATTAAAGTTAAAAGCAGGTAAACTGTATTGAAATGGTAGTGTGTGGTGATAAATGCATGTTGAAACTCAAAACCTGGAACTGGCCCTTCACAGGGCACAGCGTTCCTCTTGCACCCATGGTACAACTCCCTCACTCAGAGAGGGAAAAGGAAAAAGGGGCCACTGATGTTTTACAAATACAGTGTGGTGAGTCAAAATTTTAGGGCAGCTCACAGAGACAGGCAGGGAGTTTAACTTGCATGTGCTTACGGGCTTCCAACCTCACCAGGGGGAGAAGCCATTGAAAGAGCTGCTGGAAATGTTGCCAGCTAATGAGCCCTACAGGGACTCTCCTGGCACGTTGGGGCTGGCTGGAACACCACGTGCCCCCACTTTACCAGCAGGTTCCCCATCTCTGTCTGGCAGGAAGCAGATGATGCACAGCTGGCTCAGGTCATACTTCCCAAACAGTCCTTTACATCACAGGAAATGTTGAATAACTGTTTTAGGGCAGTTGTCTAGGCTGCTTTATGCTTGCTGTTATAAAGTATAACTAAAGGTCTGCATCTATCCTTTTTATGTTTAAAGAAAGAAAAAAAAAAAACCAAAACCCAGCCATGGAACAAGATATTTTTCTCCTTGTGTGTTGCACAAATGATATTCACAATGATATTCAGGATCTGGGAAAGTGTATACTAAGCTGTCACTGCCACTCATATCATCCACTCTAGCCAAGAACACGATACAAAGCTGTTCAGCAAAACACACTAATTAATTAAAACTCAATGAAAGCCTTGCTTGCTCATGCTGCTACAAGTAGTTCTTTGTTCTCAGAATGGAATGGCGAAGCAGGAAATGTCTGATCAAAGAGTTTTCAACTTCATATTTAGGAAAGTGAGTCACTCAACACTTGTGTGGTTCTTCATTCAATAATAATGCCACCTGCCGTATAAATATGCACTCAGAGGAAAGCTCGGTGATTGTCATGTGCAGAATATCTGAGTGGTGCATAGTCAACTTTTCCAAGTAAATGTGAAGTTCTTTCCCCGACAAAAAACCTTTACTATAATGTACTGCTAGCTCCTTCCCTGCAAATAGAGGTTGACTCTTGAAGTGGCTTTGCCTTTTCTCTGTATTTAAGAGCTCTGAAAGTTTACAGGGAGACTGCAGCATTTGTATGAGCTATTAGCGTGAAAGGACTGTCAGTACACTTTGAAGCTTCTGTCTTTATTGTTGGAGTTCATTATCAAAAAAAAAAAATGTTTCAGCAAGATGTGATAAATTATTGCTGTATGGAACATTGCAACAATTGATAGGTCTGGATTTGGACTTCACTAGGAAGATAATTGCTGGTGTAATTACACACAGCTCCAGACAGAGGTGTGTGCATCTGACCCATGGTCATTTTTATGCCCATACTAAAATGACAATAATAATCCAGCAATAGAGTATACCCCATTCTTCACTCCTAGCATCCTTGCAGCCAATGATGCATCTGCAGTCTGGATGGTTTTTGGAGTGATCAGATTTTTTCAGCAATCTTCCATTCCTCAGCCACCATATAAACTTCAGTGTGACAGCCTGGACCTGGAAGAGTTTCAGGACACAAAAATTTACTGCTTTTCAATGCCTGCTGAGAATGATAGACTGGTAGACTCTTCTTTGGATGATATATGTAAGTGAACGGATTTTTGGCAGTTCATTCAGTGTATTTTAAAAAGAAAGTTAATAAAAAGGGGACTCCAGAGAAACAGCAGAGAAAAGAGTCTTAACTCTTTATCCTTCCATAGTTCTGATCTCTCTCTCTTTTTTTTTTTTTTTTTTTTAATGTCAGAATTCAGTTACTTTTTTGCATTGTCACAACTGGGCCTGAATCTGGCCATTTTGATATGAATTCTATGAGATACTGGTGCATCTTAAAGCTTCTTTATTCCTCATTCAAGGCAAAGTTTCCTTTGGAGTGTCAAAAGACTTTGGCTTTAGGATAATTGTTTTGTTGTTTCCTTGATATCCACAGAGTGGCATCAAAGAAAGGTTTGACCTCTTTTCAGTTTATGTATCTGAAAAGTATGATTTGTGACTTTTAAGACTCCTTTTGTTTTCCAAAGATGTGACCTTCAGAACAATGTTAGGATGAGGCCAGGTTATCACCTAGGAACACGAAAGGATTAACAGCTTTACCTTTACCATTCTTGTGTCTTCAGATTTTGGGCATTTTTGAAAAGCTAATATAAATCTTGCTTTTTTCTTCCAAATTCTTTTTTGTCCTTTAGAAGCTCTTGGAAAAAACAAGTCTTGGACAGTTTCTCTAGTTCTTCTAGCAGGAATTTGTAGGCAAAAAATAATTCAGGCTTTGATTTTGCTGAATGAGGTACAGGAGAAATACATATCGGACTATGGGGCGCAGGAAACTGCCACATTGCTCCCTCGCACGGAACCATGTGGAGTGCTGGGGATAGTGGCTTCATTTAGCACAAGGTCAAGTCTCACTTGGAAAGCACCACAGATTAGTATGGGGTCAGTCCAGTACTGCTGCAATAAATAGAAGCTTTGTAATTTATTCCCATGTCTTAGCCTCACAACATGCAGTAGGAACAGTAGACCAAAACATTGCCTCTGATTCCTGTTCCATGAAATGTGGATATCAGTCAAGTGTTGTTATGAGCTCTGAAACATTCAGTAGCCTGAACTTTTACAAATTGTACAATTCAAAGAAAGCAGTTCTGTCAAGAGAGGAGCCAGAGGCATATGTGATGTAAATCTGCAGTTCCATTGATTTCAGGAGAACCAAACAGGCTTGTACTACATTAAGAAATATGATGGGAAATGGTCAACGAATGATGGGAAACAAATCATTTTATCCCCTAAAAGGCCACATCAGCATGCAAAAAAATATCTTAGTGAAACATGTGCAAACCATAAGTGTGTACATTTAAGCACATGGCTAAGGGTGCCAGTGACATAGTTTAGACCCTAAATTTTCTAGAAAATGAATGCATAAGTGTAAAAAAGGTTATGGGTAGTTCTCCTGTGGGTGCTGGAAGTTCACTAGGGCCCCGCACATCACTCAGGCCCTTCTCACACTGAAGGTGCAGTTCTAGGGAACAAGAGGAGCTAGTATAGAGGAATGAGGCTCTTTTCAGGTCATGGAGAGCAGTGATTTTATTTGTAAAGGCTTTTTCCTTTAACTGTGCCAAGGATTATTTGCTGATTTAAAAGAACATTCCCCTCTTTGAAAGGGAACAAACAGCAGCTCTGTTTCATCTATATCAAGAGGTATAGCAGTGTGCAAGGGTAGCCAGGTGACAAATAGTCAGCCTGTGCCTGAGCACTCCGATTGTTAAATGTGCACACAGAGCTGAACCCGTGTCAGGAGCTGCAGAAAGCAAATGTTTGTTGCACATGCTCTGTTAGTCCCATTATCGGCTTTGTAATGAACAAGCAAAAAGGAACTGGTTTGTGACATAGCTACTAACACTAACACACAGTGTCATTCCTGAAGGAAATTTAATCTTGTGATTCCAATTTAATTCAGAATTATCCATTAATTGTTTTTTCCTCCCCAGCAGTTGCCTTTGTACTGAACGCAACTGTATGTGCTGGGCTCAGCAGGGCACACGGGCACAGGTAGGGAATGCAGCAGCGGCCACCCAGAAGTGGGTGGTGCTGACCCTCCGGCTGCACAGACCTCTGACGATGGCTTTGGCAGCCAGCTTCTCTTGTTTAATAGGCAAGTGCATTGAGAATAAGCTGATAACATTGCAGAAAACCATAGCTCTCCCAAGTCCATAGCTATAGCTTACCAAATGTGAATGAACTGGGAGCCTTTCTCCTGGACACCCCTCCCTGAGGGAGGGTGCCTGGCTCCTGACTGCTGGTGCTGTGCAGCATCAGGCAGGGAGTCTAACATCCAGGCAGAAAACAGACTTAGTGAGCACAGAGATACGTGCAGCAGTGCTTCTTTAAGTGCAGCACAGGTAAAGGTGGCACTAACAAAAAGCAGCTTTATGATCTCCCCTATCTCAGGCAGCAGCAAGAATATGGGTTGATTTATCCCTAACCTCACATACACAATAGCACTGGCACAAGGACAGACTTGCCTTCAAACTCATATAAGTTGGCTGGGTCTACTGGGGAACCTTACTGGGGTGAACTAGGTCCAGTGTGGAAGTCTGAAGCCTGGCTTCACCTGCTGGCAGCTGTGTTCTGCGTGGACTCTGGCCCACAGGGTATTACCAGCTTTTGCTGCAAATTGGTGTATGACATTCCCCCACCACCACCCCCCTCCAAAAAAAAATATTATTAACTTTCTTTTTTGGTGGAATAACTTTTAGGAGAACATAAAAACAAAAGGATGGTTGAACTGGCTGGGTTTGATGAAATAAACTAACTTTTTGTTTCAAACCAATTTTTTTTAAACTTACCTGCATTCTTACCTTTTTTTGGGAGAAGAAATGGCATAAAAGGAAATCTGATATTTTTTTGTTTGACCCAATCACATATTTTTTTGGCTTTTCCTTTCTTTTATTTTTGTTCTTTTGCTTTCCTCTCCAGTGACTCCTCTTTCCTCCAGATCACTCCGTGTTTGTATTAGGCTTGTGCCTGGAGTTGGCACCGAACAAGCAGAGCTGGTTCTTTGACCTGCATTAGGACTTTTGATGCCAAGGGTATTCTTTAATGAGACTTATGTCTGCCCGGTGACCCATCTGTGCTCACTGAGCTGGTAGAACAAGGCCTTAGGGTGATGATGAAACAGGCATAGTGTACTATTCCACATCCTTGGCTACTTTTCACCATGTACATGTCAGATAAAATCCAAAAACCAGCTCCCTCTACCCTGAAATTCAGACAACAGAGCTTCACTGCAATCATGTAATTCTGATTTTGTATTTTCCTTCCTAAAAAAGCAGAAATGGGATTTCCCCTAAAATCTGTCTTCAGTCTGACGCTCTAAAGCTACTATTTGCTAACTTATGATAAAAGCTTTGGATTTACTTCTGTCAGGAGGATTTAGGCTATTTAACAATCAAAAGAGACGTGAGAAAAATTGCTATCATTCTGTCCAGTTTTCCTTTTGTTCTTTAAATTTCCCAAATTATTTTTCACATTTCTACCAATGAAAACAATCTAAAACAGGTTGAGACACATCTATGTAAAGAACAGAGCCTCCTACAATAGGAAAGGGGGGAAACGTAATAGATGACTGGGCTGCCTTCTTTCATTTTTTGACCTTTAATTGAAAGATTGAAGATAAGTAGTTCCTAGGAGAAAGCAAAAGGCTGATTCACCCTGTAGCTTTGAGTGAAAAAGCTTCCTGGAAGCCTTACTATATATTATGAATCATCCTCTTGTCATTCCAAGAAGTTCATAGCCAAGTAAAATGTTAGAAATGGATTGATAGTGGAGTGACTGGCAGTAGGGCCTAAGCGAGAGGTGAAAGGTCTCAAGATAATACATTCAGGCATCCCTCAGGACATTTTTGTAAAGCTGATGTTTCTGACCTCAGGAATACTTGTCTCACTGTATTAGGATTCACTGCTCTCTTAGAATAATGTCATTTTGAAAAGTTCACTTGTTTCATATGAAGTTTTTAAAATAAAGACTGTTTCAATTTCCTTTCAAGGAAATCAGAGGGAGTCATCGTTGCTGTGGAGCACGTGGGCTTGACTGTATATTGTTTCAAACCCTGTAACATAAATGAGAGTAGCAATAAAACGGGTTTGATCACCGTAAGCTCAAAGGAATCAGTTATTAAAACCTTGAGAATAGTACAGTGTACTATGGGTAGTGGGGAACATGCTTTTGCATCTTCTTGAGGAGACAGAACAGGGGTAAGGGAAGCAATTCCACTGCTTGGGATGGAGATCAAATGTATCACAGTATGGCAAGAATTGTCCTTGAAAATACATGAGCCCCTTATTCTTTTTCAGAACCACATCCTCTCAAGATGCTCATTAGGACATCTGATCCTCAATGTTGGCTAGAAATGTTTTCTCTATATTCCTTCTTACATGCAGCTGCTTCGCTTTTTGAGATACATTTCTAATCAGGATGACTCAGTGACCATTTCTTAAGCTGACTACCAAGAAATTGAGTGCCAGAGAACCAATGTTTGTACATACAGTACTTAGTTGACCAGATGTAAGTGCTAACTGAGCAATGCTACTTTTTATATAATTGTTCACTTTTAACCAAAAGAGAGGGGATGAACACACCTTTTGTTTTGCTGTGAGCTTTTCCATCATGTCCATTTGACCAAAGTGTGATCCTTCCATATCTGCCCACGGACAGTCCCTCTAGCCCTAGTACTCTGCAATGAGGGCTGAGGAAGTGAACTAGTGCATTTACCAGTTTATTCAAAGGACAAAAATACACAGATGTTTTAATGTCTTTCTTAAAGGTTTTGTGCTTAAGACTGGCATAATTGTACAACTTCATTGACATGTTCCCCGTTTACAGAAGAGCTGAGACAGACTGTGAGACATTTCTTAGATTGACTGAGCAGTAACATTTAAAATTATCGCAGCTTGGATTTGAAATGAGCTGGGGTGAATACAGTACTGAAGAGTGAAGGCTTCTATGCCTTTTTCTGCTGATATTGTTTAGCTGGAGACAGCTTTCTGCAAGACTGGATTACCAGGGCAAGAGTGCATTGATTTACATTCTGAAGGTTATCTTTCCAGTGGAAAAAGGCACAACAGTGTGTGTGGGGGGGTGTTAAATTGAAGATTTTGAGGGAAAATATATGCTAAAATAAAACTATAGTTGAGGAGGAATAGTACTGTGTGGATTTCTAAACAGTGAACTTTAATACAGGAGGAGTGAGGGATTTATATTCTGTCTGACTTTTTGTTGTTTCTCCGTGTATGCTGCTATGCATCACAATAATGTATTTCCACCCTTGCTCTCTGCTTTAGCCATTAACTCATTGACTGGTTTGTTGATAGAAGACAGTCAGCTGAATGAATCCCAGGAGGGGATGACCAGATTTTTGATCACTAATAGTATGGCACCTCAGACCCCTCTATATAGAATGTCATTTGAGTTTTTGTTTTTTGGTTTTTTTTTTTTGTAGTGAAGAGTTAATATAACATTATCTAAAATGCTTTTTAGGATTTATTTATATTCTCCTACTTTAACATTAATGGGAAAGTATCTATTGTTGTCTCTCTAAAGGTCAGCTTCTCCTCTGCTTACTCACATGAGTAATGTTATTGATTGCAGTATATCTGCTCAGGAGAATGGGGACGTCCTGATTTGATGCCATATTGAATGGGAATAGCTCTTGTAAATCTGTATGTAGTTGTGGAACAATACAACATCAGAGCAGTAAACCTTATGTCCTGCATATCTCAGCCTTTCTCCCTTTCTAATTTTGTTTGGCTTCTTGAAGAATAAATTTGGGCCCTTTTACAAATAAATACTTAGCCTGTGTGTAAGGGCGTAATCCTCAATGGTCTCAAATCTTCCATCAAATTCCCTATTTATTGGTCACCATCTGCTAAAAGCAGGGCTGGACTAGTAATTGGGTTTTTTTCTGTCCAGTTCTGGGTACTTTCTTTGCTGTACAGGTTGTACTGTCACAGAAACCTTGGAGACGGTATTTCTCTGTCATTCAGCATTATGCATGTTGTGTTGTCAAGCATTGAAGTTTGAGCTTAATAGAGAAAGAAAATGAAAGTTAAAATTAAAAATATAGATATATAAAGTAGTATGCAAAAATAGTGTTTATTAGAACTAGGTCTTTACCTGTATCCATATTTTTGAAAATCACTCCTATGATTCTGTCTTCCTGTAGTTTTTCTGAAGTGAATGATGTCCATATGCTTGCTTTTATTCAATTATTTTTTACATTGTTTATTTCTGACACATTAACCAATTGCTTGTAGTCACAATTCTCTCAAAGGAATGGAATTAACTTTTTAATAAGATATAATCTGCTTCCATTCATAACTTTGGAGTTTTAAATTATAACACGTATAATGCTTTAGTGCTGAATCATTTGAGGGATTCTAAAAAATATAGAGATAATTGAAATGAGGATTTAAACATGGATTATTGAAAGGAGGATTAAATTCAATCTGTGAACAGCTTGAAATGTTTTATATTAATACAAACACAAAAAATTCTGTCAGATTTAAAGCATGGAGCCTGCTGTTCATAGTGAAGCAAGAAATAGATATATTTTCCTCTAGATTTGAAATGCATTGGAATTGTAAAGGGGGGAAAGGAGGTCGTTCACAGGTGTGGAAGTACAGGAAAAAAAGTTGGGGGGTTTAAGAAAGTCCCATGCTAATTGATAACATTCCTTCAATTATAGAAAAATAAGGCAAAAACATACTTCTGTACATCTTCTAGTCTATCTTCCTCCTCTAAAGCAAGATGCACAAGATACAGCTGGCAGTCTTGACAGATGTTTAACTAACTTCAGGCTCCTGAATTCCTGAGGCTTTCTAGTCTCTCCAAACAAGCCATTCCCAAGACTTACTATCTTTCACATTAGGAAACAAATCTTCTTTTCCATAGTTACCAACAATCATACGCCCTGTTCTTCTGGACCCACGCTTACTTTGTTTCTCCTGGCAACAGTCATTTCATAGAATCATAGAATTTTAAGGCTGGAAATGACCCCTAAGATCATCTGGTCCAACCATTAACCCTGCCACCAAGTCTACCCTTAGACCATGTCCTCAAGCACCGCATCTACCCGTCTGTTAAACACCTCAAGAGATGGGGACTCAACCCCCTCCCTGAGTAGACTGTTCCAGTGCTTGATGACTCTCTCAGTAAAGAAGTTCTTCCTAATATCTAACCTAAATTTTCCCTGGTGCAGCTTGAGGCCATTACCTCGAGTTCTGTCGCCTGTTACTGGGGAGAAGAGACCAACCCCCACCTCACTGCAACCTTCTTTCAGGTAGCTGTAGAGAGCAATAAGGTCTCCCCTCAGTCTCCTCTTCTCCAAACTAAACAACCCCAGTTCCCTCAGCTTCCTCGTAGGGCCTGTTCTCCAGACCCTTTCCCAGCTCCCTCAGCCTCCTTGTAGGGCCTGTTCTCCAGATCCTTCACCATCCTCGTTGCCCTTCTCTGGACACGCTCCAGCACTTCAACGTCCTCTTGAAGTGAGGGGCCCAAAACTGGACCCAGTACTCGAGGTGAGGCCTCACCAGTGCAGAATACAGGGGGATTATCACCTCCCTGCTCCTGCTGGCCACACCGTTCCTGATCCAAGCCAGGATGCCATTGGCCCTCTTGGTCACCTGGGCACACTGCTGGCTCATGTTTAGGCAGCTGTCAACCAACACCCCCAGGTCCCTTTCTGCCAGGCTGCTCTCCAGCCACTCCTGCCCAAGCCTGTAACGTTGCCTGGGGTTGTTGCGACCAAAGTGCAGGACCCGGCATTTGTCCTTGTTGAACGTCATATTGTTGGCCCCAGCCCAACAATCCAGCCGTCCAGATCCCTCTGCAGGGTCTTCCTACCCATTTGTATGCTTCAAGACTGTAACAGTCCTTAAGCACCCTCTCCCCCCATTATTTCTGCCCTGGGCCTAGCCCACCCTAACTCCTTGTCCTAGGTCATGTTCCTTTGTGGGCTTCTGGTATAGTCCACGTAGCACTTGCTTTTTTTTTTTTATTTTTTGCTTGCAAGATACAGTTCATTCACATTCATTTTGTAATAGACTATCTGGCTTTTTGCCTCTTGTTTCTGCCTCTGACTGTTCTGCACAAGAAGGAACATGTCCTTATCTTTGGCCTTAATTAGTTTTATCATATTTTTGGGTTTTTTTCCACACTGATGCTGCAGTGAGTCAAAATCATTTTGAATTCTGTTCCCATTCTCTAGCATACCTGCAGGCCCTCCCTCTTTGGTGTCATGCAGGCTCAGAAAGCAGCTCTCCTTGATAAAACCTTGCACAGACACAGACCCAGGATAGAGTTCCCACTCTTCCTTAGGTGATTGTCTTCTTACCCTGCTATTGAAGGAAAGAAGGTTATTTTTGACACA
This sequence comes from Heliornis fulica, assembly GCA_013399135.1. NCBI lineage: Eukaryota > Metazoa > Chordata > Aves > Gruiformes > Heliornithidae > Heliornis > Heliornis fulica. The sequence goes on along the minus strand of VXBZ01000388.1, from coordinate 1,936,406 downwards.
GGTTGTTCTTGCAAAGTCCATGTCAGCTGTTACATACCTTCTTATCCTCTTCAGGTGCTTACAAATAGTTTTATTGCTTCCTCTTTTTTTTCCCAATGGTTAAAGTTACCTGATAAAGTGTTCCAGCCACTCTTTCCCCTCATTTTTTAATACGAGGACTGCATTTATCTTCTAGTAAACATTTCACTCTCCAAGTGAAAAAATCTCATCTCAGAGATTTCTTCAGTTTGTTCTCAGCATATTTTATGATGAAAATCATCAGGCCTAGACTACTTCGAATTACCTTAATTACCTAAATATTCTCTAACCTATTCACTACTCCTCTTCCTCTGAGATCTTATCCTTTATTTTGTGATATTTAATGCAACAGACTCCTAGTGTAGTTGATTTACACTAATGGTTAAGAAGGTGTGAGCCCCTCTGCCAGGTCCCTGAACAATATGCTCGATGTAGTTTTGTTCCAATAGAATTTAAGAGGTTATAAAGATTCAGCAGCAGCAAATTCACATTCCCTACTGTAGGTCTCTCAAGAACCTCTGAGCTGCAGAGCAGAACCAGTTCACACCAGTGCAGCTGCCAGGCCAGACACTGGTGCCACTGGGCCTCTAGGACAGCATTAGTGAGACGACTTCTCCAGAGCTCTGCTCTGCTTTTGGAGGCAACGTGGTCCTGGCAGTGCTCGTACCTTGAAGGGCCTTTCATGTGCCTCACTGTAAAAGCAGAAATTTTAGCTTAGCTATGTCACATTATTGCATTTTCCTCCTGTAGCTCACACCTAGTTAGTACATGAACAGTTTGTATATTGTAGAATCATGGCCACTGGGAACGTGGAGAGGTAGCTTAGACAAATGCCTCTGCAGGGGCAAAAATAAAAATTGAAGTGTTTCTGGCAGAAACTGTTAAAAAAGTCTATTCTTAAAGGTCTGCAGACCTTCTAAATAGTTTTTAAACACCTGACTGTCTTAATAGCTAGGAAACGTTTGCTTGTGTGGTCTAGATACTTTTTGTTGCTTTGTCTTTTATTTTTGATCCTGGTTTATCCTAGTGGAAAAGTAGGAAAGTTCATTATCTTTCTCTCTGCAGCAATAGTGTATGTCTAGGCAAGGTGGTTCTTCTGTATTTACACTATTTCCCCTGAAATATGTTTTAAACATATTTGGGACAGAGAATAGGTTTCTCAGTTAGGGAGCTGGCAGAATATGAAATAGTATATTGATTCTGTTATTAATTTAAAATAGATTTGATTAGCTTTTCTCACTTTTCACTGCAATATTCTCTATAATAGCGCATTTTATTTTTTATTACATCTTTATATTGTAACAGTTACAAGTTTAAACAGGAGAAAACCAGAAACTATGGAAGACTCAAGTATCAAAGCAAATATTTAGGTTTTTACAGTTACCAGAAATCAAAATTTATCCCTCGTGTGAGCAGACACAATTCTTTGGACTTAATAGGGATAGGTGGAATTCTCATGAGTCTAAACTGGCTTTTCACTGCAATATTGGTTATTGTGTATATGCAGGTGTCACAAATCCCCTGCCAGTAAAATTCAATGAAAGTATAAAGTGTAAGGATGTATATATACGTCGTTCCACATTAATGTTATTACAAAAGAAATTAAACTGAGGCTGTTAGAGTAATAGCAGGTACCAGGCTTCTGTTTGCATAATTAACAAAACAAACTATATTGTTTTATTAATTTGTAGGGCATCATCATTGCAACATTATCCAGCCTGTGGGTTAGACAAACATATGGAGACTTCAAGCTGTGACTGCAAGACACAAGGTCAACTCCTTGTGGAACTAAAAGAAATAAATATTGGGATAAACGGATTTATATCTTGAGATTCATAAATTGATGGAGTGACTTAGGAGGAGGAAGAGAGGGTGAATAATATAAAACAAAATATTATTCATCGGAAGCAGTAAAAAATAACGATAATGAGAAACTTGGATTAATACCTTCTTATTAAAGATCGGATATTGATCCTTCATCCAGTGAAGAGTGAAATTTGAGTCCAGAGGGCTTAGCCAGAGGAGCTGAGGGCATGCAGAGTGATATTTGCATGTGGTTTCATCATCTGACAGTTATAAAACTGAGCCCTCTCAGTGGTATCAATGCCTTGCAGAACACACTATGCCTCAGAGAAAGAAAGAGGAGGAACAGCTTACAAAGGAGATGATGGTGGAATAGGCTACATCAGCATCAGAATTGCTAAGGGGTTGCATTTCGCTTGACATGAATTCTAGACTGAGGCCATTATCGCTTTGAGAGCAAGTTCCTTCTGTTTTACAGAAGACAGAGTGAAACAATACACAACTATGATTTGTGTGTGCATAATATCCGTGCAGGTATAGGCGTGTTATCTGACTTTCCATAACTACATGACGACCTGGATATACCAGTGCACACACATGCAGGGTATCTTGTAAGGTACTGTCTGGGCACAGTGTCTGAGGTGGCTTCTGGTGAACATCCATAACTCTCAGCATCACTTGCTGTGGGAAATCACACACGTTACAGGGTGTTATGGCTAGGCACTAACAGTGGAATTAAAATCGAAAGGTATGAAGAATATAGTTCTCATGTATAACTGATGTGAAATTGGAGCTAATTTAAACATTTTTGTCAAGAGTCAGCATTTGACTTTTACAGGATATGTGTTTTCATGAAGTAATTGGAACATCTGTAACTTTTCTTGTTTTTATGAATTCTGAGTTTTCTTTGCTGTGTTTTCTCTCTGAGTAAATCAGTCAGACTGTATGATATGAATTGGATGTTACACTTGAAATACAGCATCTCAGGCAGATGCAAGAGATGGCATAAAAGATCTTAGCAATAACAAGCATATGTAAACTCTGTTGGGCCTGAATAGCAGGAGAAACATGTAAGATCCTTTTTGTGACACTGTGCATAGAAGAGCATCCCAAAAACCTTGCACATGGGAGATCATCTTTGTGGGGAAAAGGACATAGCCATTGGCATGTTTGAGATGATTGAAACCAATGACCAAATGCTTGTTAAAAGTTAGTTATTAATATTTATGCTGAGATTTTCAAAGCAGCCTAAGGGAAATGTATGCTCCCAACTCATTGAAATTCACAGGGAGCTGAGTGCCTAACTCCCTTAGCTTCTGCTGAAAATCCCAGCCCTAATCTCTGTGTGACAATCTGATCTCCATGTTTTACAAACCATACTCCTGATAATAAGGATATGCTCAGGAAGCTGGGAGAATGCTGTGAGTGCTTATATTTAGTGCCTTTATTTTGATATAATTGTTTAAAGGACTTTAGATTGAAATTTGTAAAGTGAAGCAATTTCCAGCTGAAAGCCTCATAACACAGGCTTCAGTCTGTATTAGTGATGTAAACATATGCATTAAACTTTGTAATGGAATTTATGAAACTTAATGAGCAAATTTTTATTGTGCTGTAATGGTATGTTGAAGCGGTTCTTCCCTCTTCGTTTTTCTTTGCCTACAGCTACAAATAAATTTGACATGCCATATTATTATGTTGTCCAAGTTCACTGTAAGTTTATAATGTTACCTAAAACCAGAGCCTTTATCTGAAATTGCTGGCAAAAGTGATTTTCACTCAGAATGATATACAAAAGACACCCAATCATTTGAAAAATAAGTTGATAGCATATTTTAATCATATTTATTTCTAAAGTTATTGCAATTGTGAATCTCTAACTAACCAAAGAGAGCTCAGTCAGCTTATATTTCAAAGACTTAGAGTAGTATTGTGAACAAATACAAACAAGTAATGATAAATTAGAATTTCTAATGGCTGCTTTTGGTCAAAGACAATAAGAACTATATAAATTTAGTCCTTAGTTATACTCCTGCAATCCAGCTATAACCAAGCTGATTACAGATTTGTGACCAAAGGAAAGAGTCCACTACTACTGATATACCGGTGAGCCTGACTTTGTGATCTCTATTTTATTTGTATGGTACCCAAGAGTGGAAATAATTTAACATTTCAGCATGTGCTTCAGCTAATTTCCATCCCAAAAATGAAGTAGCACACAAGATTCAGTTCTTTGTGCACACTGGAAATTTTGCCAAAGTCATTACTGTTGAAAAAGGTGGAGGATTCCTAGCTGCACCAGCAACCTCTACCTTTGGTAACTCATTTTCTTCCACACTGTTGTTAGTGCAAATCATCAGTTTAAACCACAGGTCAAGTATGCTTGTTGGATCATAGAAGTACACCGTAAAAACTAGACTGATTGCTAATCAGTGAACTATTGTAGTTAAGCTACAATGTGTTATAATACTGTAATAGGATCATTTCAGTCTTTCAAATGACAGTATTTTCACAATGATGTTTCTCTTAGATGAAAGCCATGTGTTGAATGCCAAGGGCTGTAGCAAAGCAGAGGCAAAATATGTGCAATTCACAATAACATTCTGTTAATGTTTAGAGGTATAAATGGTAGGGTAACTAACTATATGGACATAAACACTACACCCAATGAGAAATGAACCATTTCAGCATTCTTCTTGTATGTGTTGTGCTAGAGCAGGCTCTAACTCAGGCCCAATGACTCATGGACTGTTTGGCTCTGGTGCCAAGTATATGAGATAATGGTAATACTCAGTAATATAACGCTTCACTGTCCAGCTGAAACCAGAGGGTTCTTTACTTGCTTAAAGAAATATTTACTGAAATTAACCTTAAAGTTAATCTTACTGTATAGTTGAAGAGCTTAATACCTCTCTCCTGGTATTCTTCCAGTGTATGATCACTGAAAGCAATATGTTACTAGTGTTGTTAAGGGTCCACTTGGTTCAGACTTTCCAGTCATACCAACCAAGGCTTAGCTTTAATGAGAAAGAACGCTGTGTTCTGGGGCTCAGAGCTCAATTAGCTCTGGGTTTTTCATGGTTTTATGCCTGATTAAGAGTTAAGGTAACAGGCAGAACTGACTGAACTTCTTTCCATATGAAAATGTAGAAAACAATAATTAAACTGAAGAGAAATTTCAACTTTTTTGTTAATGCCAATGTTTCGTCCCCATCTGCTTTGGCTAATTATGAAGCTCTTCTTTTTCAAACTTGAAAGATTAAATAAAAAAAAAAAAACCAAAACACAAAAAACCCCAAAGAACTAATTATTCTGCATTTTCACAGGTTTTCCATCTTGGTCTTAAACAACTCTTAAAATGAGGCTTTTTCTTTCTACTGTAATTTAAGTTTCTCTGGCCAAGGTAGACTGTCTTTAATAGTGACCATAAATAATAACATTTGTTAACTTGGCTTCAGAAGCTTCTTTCAGCTACTCCTGTCAAGACAAGTACTCTTAGTACTCTAAGTTCACATAGTGAAATCCTAATCCTGATGAGGGCTCCAAGAAACTCAGTTGCACTTAGTGGTAACAGAATTTATAATCCATTTTTGTCACAAATATGCCCCCAAAGTGTATTTCTGCACATTTGCTTTATAAACTTTTAAAAATGGGCTATTCAACAAGAACATTATCCAAGTTGTAAAGAAATTGTTAAGCATTGCCAATCCTGTTAGCATCATTGTGATGAACACAAGTGCAGTAGCCCTGACCACAGGCAACAGGGCAAACTCTCCCTTCCTGAGCAGTTCACAAAAGTGTAAAACAATCTCTTCATCTTTATTTTGCAAGTGGCATGGCACCTTTGTCTTCAGAAACATGTAAACTGTCACTGCCTGAAACATCAAGCTGAGCCTTGTCATGCCCATTTATATAAGACTGATTGTGTCGTACTAATCTACAGGCTTTGAAACTGCTTCACTTGCTAAACCTAGTTGAAGACTGAAAAGTGCTTGATATATCCTTAGAGGGCTTTAACTTTGAAGAATTCTTTTGCAACTGAGACAAACAGGATTAGTACATCTGGCCTCCCATAAGGGATCTCAGGATCACCCTTTCTCTGACAGAGCACCCTTGCCATTTTTCCTCCCAGTGGCACCTCTTGATCAGAAAGGAAAAGAGATCAACAGGTTTGTAACAGCATCTTTTTACCCTGGCTCTAATAAAGTATCTGTTGAACTCTGTTACAAGATTGATTTAGAGCTTTTTAATTTACCTGTAAAGCATGTTCTAGGCAAAGTTTTCTGATAGGAAATTGTGCTGGTCAGGGGAATGTTTTCTAATCGATTCCAGTAGCTATCCATCACTAAATGTGTTCTATTACTTAAAAAAAAAACAACAAAAAAAACCCACAAAAAAGCAGGGGATAAATCAAATTTTACATGGCCACTGTAATTAAGGGTTTAGAGATTTTTTCACTCTTGTAAGTACTTTAACCAACTTCTTTAAAATGAAACCTTACAAGCTGCTGAAGGCTAAGCAAACTGTATGTCCTTTGCAGGCACTTCCACCTATGTGCACAAATAGCTTTTACTCTGCTTTTACTGAGAGTACTGGCAACTACCTGCCCTTGTATTCAGAGGAGAAACAGACTTTTCTTGTACCCGAAAGGTGTGAGCAGGATGGAAAAGCAAGGCCCTTCACTCACCACTCCTTCTAAACGTGCATGTCATTATCATCCAGTTTGTAAAAGCAATGGCAAATCATCCTGTATGCTGAACGTTGTCTGCAGAGCTGAGAGGGGTTTTGCTGCCAGAGAAAATGCCTGGCAGGTTACAGTGCCTGGAAATTTAGCTCATTCATTTCAGAAGTTTTTTAAATCCATCAAAAAGAATTTTGTACTAAGACATGAAAACACAAGTGATTGAATCACACAAAGCCTCTTCAATGCCTAGGGAGCCTTGGAGCCTTTTGAAAGGCTGCCTGCCCATTTTGGTTGAGTGCTTGCTTCCCCTTACAGTCATTCTGGAAAGACAGGCAAGGTGCTCTTGCACTTGACTGCCTAAAATGAAAACACATGAGCACACACTGACAATACTAAGTTCAGCTAGTGATAGCCCCTGGTGCACGAAGGTTGCTCTGGTATTGGTATAGTTGTTCCCAATCTTTATATAATGTTTGAGCAGCTGAAAGCACTAGGAAGTGTGAGATTATTTCCCAAGTCCTCTTCAGGCTAAGGAAGTTCAAAGACACATTGTCAAAGAATACACTACGAGCATCCACACTGTGGGCTCTGTCTGAGGCTCCTTCACCCCTCAGATAAGATCTGTGTCAGCATATAGAAACTTTTCATAAGAATAGGCCTAGAGAAACCAGGAGTGAATGGAGAGGGTATATTTGTGCAGAGCACTAAACATGTTGAGAATAGCTTAAGTACCAAAAGCAGCATAGTGATGATGCTTCTCAGCAGAGCAGTTTAATGCTGGTGAAGCAACACACCAAAGACTCACAGGGAGAGAGCTCATGTAGCCCTTCGTGGTACCATGTTGTATGGAATAGATATTCATAGAGAAAGGCAGGACTTCAGTAACAGCTATCTATTTAGCATTCCCTACTCCCTCGCTACGGTGTCTTGCATCTCACTTAGTCTTCTGTTTCCAGTGAGTTCCCTTTGTATCAGTGATTAGTAAATTCTACTACCAGACTTGAGTGCACTTTTATCTGAGCCTCAGTCTTCTGCTTGTCTCTTGGTCTCTAGCACACAGTGCTTTGTAAATAATGGCAAATACTTTGGCTTGCAACATTTTTCAAATCATGTTTAGCACAAAAGAAAAGCATCTTTGACAGTTCTGCAAATTCAGTCTTGAGATGTGATAGACTGTTACAGTGCTGTAGTTTAAAAAGTTAATAGTATACAGTTTAAAACCTGCCTACCTAGATAGTAGCATGACAGATTTTAAGCAGCTTTAAGCTTCTCTAATGTAAACAGTACTAATACTAAAAATATTGTTATTTCAAGCTCTTTTTTTTTTCCTCTTCGCTTTGTAAAGGGAAACCCTACAAAGATGGCAAATGTCTATCTTTTCTCTCACTTCATAGAAAAGCAGCAAAACATATAGAAAAAGGACCTTTCTCTCTGGCTTATTTCCCAAGTGTGCATTGAGTTACCAGCCACATTTAAGAGGCTGATGGATCTTCTTTGTACAGTGAAAAAGTGTTGAAACAGAAAAAGCATTGAGCAGAATATGCAATGACTGTCACAGTTATGGGCATCAAACATGGAGTTTTCAGACACAGTACTTTATCCCACAGATATTTCATCTCCCTGTGTTGATTGCCCCAGGAAATTGCCTTATTGGTTAAAAAGTATGCATTCCCTTGCACATATCCAGCATAGTCTTTTCAGGACAACTGTTAGTTTGAATATACAGGAGCTAGAAAAATTGTGGATGAGCAGTTGTACCGTTCCACTGGTGCACCTTGTCTCATTAGAAATGCTACATCTATAGTGAGCAAATGTATTCTCCATCACAAGTAACATTCAGCACTTATGATGTGTACAGGAACATAACCTTTGCCCCTCTGTTGAATGCTGTCCTTTGGGAAACAAGTGCCTTTTGAGATATCTGAAAACGCAAGCTCAGGCATGGTAACGTTTAGTTTCCTTTTAATGTGCTGTATATAAAATTTGCCAGTAAGTGAGAATTTTCTCGGTACTATAGATGTGGCCAAATCTTTTCCTGGTATTATCTCTTTCACTTAGTTGAAGTCATGTCAGAAGGAAATTCAGTTTTATCTCTGTATTTCCTTTTTTGCCAGAACTGTGGCCACTATATAAAGTGTGTATTTGTTTCTGTGCCAGGAAATACCTTTCATTCTTCACCAAGGTGATTGGTAAATTTGTGTCTTTTCTTTGTCAGATGCCCACCTTGCATCATGTTGCAGCTGAGTTTTGAAGATACTGAGGACCAGCTGCTCCTATGAACTTCAATGACAGCTGAAATGAGTCAACAGTGAGAATCCATCTTCTGGGTGAGCACTCAAAAATGGAGTTTCCATTATGTCCTTGTAATGATAAGAGTTCAAACCACAGTCTGCCTCCTCTATCATCCCAATGGTTAAGGACTAAACATATGGAACTGGGTTCACTCAGCTCTCTGGGTATTTACCCAAGACATCATGTTGCTTGCTCAATGCCCAGAATATCACTGTTATAGGGAAGATTAGTTAGTGGTAGGCAGAATTGTCTATCAGAAGCACCTCCCACCCCCGTTCCCTGTCCTCCTCCACAGTGGCATCTCAGACTAGGGCCTAACGTTATTGAGAAGGCTCTACTTTCATAGTGTGTCAGGGAAAACAGAATTGTGGCACCTATAAAAAATAGACCACACCTGGAATATTGTGTCAGTTCTGGGCCCCTCGGTTCCAGAAGGACATAGAACTCCTTGAAAGAGGTCAGTACAGGGCCACCAAGATGATGAAGGGAATGGAACACCTTCCTTACGAGGAAAGGCCGAGGGAGCTGGGTCTCATTAGCTTGGAGGAGACTGAAGGGTGTCCTCATTAATGTCTATAAATATGTAAAGGGTGAGTGACAGAAGGATGGTGCCAGGCTCTTTTCCATGATGGCCAGTGATAGGACAAGGAGCATTGGGTCCAAGCTGAAGCATAGGAAGTTCCATGTGAGTGTAAAGAAAAACTTTTTCACTGTGAGGGGGACAGAGCACTGGAACAGGCTGTCCAGAGAGGTCCTGGAGTCTCCTCTCTGGGGACATTCAAAACCAATCTGGACGTGTTCCTGTGTGATCTAATCTAGGTGATCCTGCTCAGGCAGGGGGGTTGGACTAGATGATCTTTGAGATCCCTTCCAACTCCTAACATTCTGTGAATCTGTGGCAAGGAAGCACAAAGAGGTACACAGGTTAGATGATCACTTGCAGACATGGGAACAATGGATCTGTACTTGCCTCTTGAGAGACAAAGAGCAAGGAAGGATTAGATCTGTCTTCCCAGTGTCTAAACTAATGTTTTTCTAAACAAGCTAAGCCAAGCCAGAAGGAAAAATAAGTAAGCCAGATATTCGTATGCCTTGCAAAAGGGAAAGGCAAAACAACCTTTGATACTTCAGCCAACTGCTGATTCATAGAGAAAAAACCTATGGACATAATTCACTCTAGTAGTCACTCATTAGGTCTACAAAGCATTTACACTTCTATTCAGAAATTGGGCTTGGAATATATGACAATTTACTGCAAACTAGAAGGGGAAATTCATTAGAGAAATTCCTAGACTAAGGCCTTTTTACCTTAGAACAAGCCTTTGTTTTTTCTTAATCAGGTACATTTGTCATTTACACTGATGATAAACATTTAACAAGTAATCAGCTCTGAGAAAAATATTATTTACTGCTGCAATCTGGGTTTGTGCTATAAATAAAAATGATTATGTACTGTACTTTTATAACCAGTATAAGCAAAGGACAGCAGAGATTTCCTAACTTCTACCTGGTTGCATATGGTTTTCCACATCCTACTGAGAAAGATTTTCCAGAGACAGGCCTGTAGGTATCAAAAAGACATGAAAAAAACAAGAGCAGTGACTTGGTGCAAGTTTGTCATCTTATTTAACAATGGATTACTGGATTTCATAGGATTTCTCCCATTTTCTTTCTCTGAGATATATTTTAGACTGAGATTTTTCAATGTAGTGCTATGAAAGTGTTGAGTTTTTTAAGAGAAATTTGAGTAGGAATCTGAATTGTTTTTGTTGTGTTGAAAATTTTGTCTTCAGCTTTTTCAAAGGGAAAATTAAGCATTTAATATAGAGGTCATGGTGGTTTTGGTTTTTTTTTGTTTTCTTTGGTTTGTTGGGTTTTTTCTTCTTTTCATAGGTGTTTGTTTTCCTTCAAAAGTAAAAAAGAATTAAAGCCTGCAAATGTAAAGCATTTGGTTTGGTTGTAAAAACCCATCCCTTCCCCAGTAATCCAAGTTCAGTTGTTCAAACTTCCAGTATTTTCAGGGAGGTGGGAAGGAAGATCCAAGAAAAGAATTTCGGGAAACATCTAGTAGCTGTGCACATTTCAAGAATGTCACCCTGTCTTGGCTGTGTACATGTCATCATCTATTGCAAAACTATCTTTTGTGCAGATATATAACTATTTGCAGAGAAAATAATTCCTGCCAGGTCCGTTTCTGTATGTCTGGGCAGCTGTTAACTTTTTCTCAGTTACCATACAAAGAATCAATAGTTATAATGCAAAGGGCCCTGACAAGACTGAGAGTTGTTTGACAGCAGAGCAGCTTTGCCATTAAACAAAAGTGGCTCGCTCACATACATGAGAGCCCTTATCCCACCCAACATGAGCAGGTTTTCACTAACTTGTTCACTGGTGCAGTGTTTCTTTTTCATGGCTGATTGCTTAAACAGTGTGATACCCGTGTGGCCCCACTGATGGAACGTGATAGGTCTCAGAGGGCAGCAAAGGTTACATGACATTTGGATGATTTTATTCAGTTTGATTCCTAGCTCTTCAAAGCTGCATCCTAGCCCTTTCCTGAAATCTTTCTGCTAGTTGCATCATCTCAAAGAACTGTCGCCAACATTTTATTCATATATTCTCTGCTTTATTGAGGAACTGTTTTTCTTTCAGGTATACCTGTTAGGAATGAAAACATTACTTTGGTAATGCACTTGAGTGTTTTTCATTTTGTGCATATATAAAGTTTGGACTCGCTTTTTCATTCTTTCTATTGCAATCTTTGTAATACATTTGATTGATAGATTTTATTACTATGGTTACTCCAATTCTATAGAGCAGATTTCATTTGTGTGAGTGGTATCATGCTCTGCCCTCATTCAGCCTACTTTGTTTATTATCGGTTATTATGTTGGGTTTTTTTTTCCACTGCTTTCCTTGGAAACAAGCTTGCCACAAAATAAGGAACTTCTCATGTCTTTATATCCACCATGTCCTGTACTGCTACCTTACAGAGAGAAGAATCTTTCTGCAATAACAAGAAATTTTGCTGTCTGCAAGAGTTCAGAAATCAAAACCATGCTAAGAGTACCTAGTGCTTTTCCTGATTTTTTCTTTTCTCTTAAATTTTATTTGAAAAAAAAAAAGATTCTGCAGAGCAAGTCACAGTGATTTACTTGCATGCTGCAGGCTGATTTAGGATGCTTATTCAATCAGTCTGCTTCTAATGACACTAGAAATACTGTAATGGATGGAACATTCCTGGCCTGTTCTAAATTGGATTAGATGGTTTACTAATGTAATACTGGCAAGTCAAATCAGCCTGTGATGCCATGGGGATTAATCTGTAGGGAATATTTGAGCTCTAATGTCCATGTGCTAGTTGAAGTGCAGTCATATCTTTTGATTTAATAAACCATTTTTTATTTCCCAATGGTATGTGTGTGTTTGAGCAGGATGAGCTAATTGGTAGAATTACCCTTTTTAACTGAAACTTCATAACTTGCTGCTAAATAGGAGAATACAAAGTACTTCAGTCTTGAAAGATTTGGCTGTTGTTTATGCAATTTATTCATAATAGCTTAAATGTTAAGGGCCACACAAGGATTTGGAGTTCTCTGATAAGAGACAAAACTGGTGATGCTGATAGATCTTGTAAATTACCAATTTGTTTCTGAACTGAGAAGTCACTAAAAATACACATCCTTGTAAGTCTAATAGATACAAGATAGATACACTTTTATTCTGGTCATCACATGATTCTTTTAAAAATTATCCCTTGATACATAGTCATTTACAGACTGATGATAAATAAATTATTGGAAAATAGTCCTATACCAGCTGCAATCTGCTGTAACTTTGTGATTGATTTTAATACCTGCTGAGAAAGCCTTTAGGTGAAATCAATACATTAGTTTAATAAATTAAATTAGTTTAATTAAATAAATAAATAAATAGGTTTAGTAAATTAAATTATTCATAAATTTATAGATAGCACATGTATGTATGTATGTATGTATGCATGTTTCCTGTGTATAAATGCCTTAATTCAAATAGGCAATAATGTAAAGACACAAAAGAAACTTGTTCCTCTTGACTTTGCCCTATGACTTAGGTGTTTCCTGTGGCTAATATTTCAGATTTCTATAGAGATGATATAAACATGAAGCAGTAGCTACCACAATATGAAAAATATGATTTTCCCCACCTAATTATGCATGACACACTTCTAAGAGAGACACACCTTTCCCCTTCCCAGAACTGTGACAGATCCCAAATTGAATATTCTGAGTTACACCTGGGCTTGACACAATACAATACTGCACAATGCAGCTTGGATTATGGGATTTCCAGTTAGATGCTGTGAAGTCTGTACCACATGGAAGCATGTGTTTCTAAACTTCTAACATCCACAAAATATCAGACTATGAAATAATTGCATGATAGTGTATGGGAACAGTATTTTAGATACTTTTAATGGTTTAAATATTTTATTATTAATAATAATATTTCTGTCATTCCAAGCCTTTTCACAAGACTTCTGTTTTCTAACTTCTAGTTGTAAAGTGCTTTGAGAAACGGTACTATAAAACCAGTATGGTTTCCACAGTTTTTGCCCAAAACCCTTTACAAAGAAGCAGCACAAATAGGAATCATGAGAGAATTTGCTAGTCTGTATCAGATATTTTGGATGACCTGCAACCTCTCTATAAATAGATATTAAAATGTCATTATGATCACCAGTACCTTGTTCTACATTAGACACTGTTCACCCACAGGTTTACTGGTAGAGTGGCTTTCAAATGATGTTCTAACAAATAAATCAAAGAAAATCAGACCAGCTTCATGGCTGTCTAAGGGCAAGAGATGTTTCATCTGTTGACTGGCACTGAAAATTGTCCCTCCACATAAGTATCCAACTATTACTATATCAGCTGAAGTATTCTTGCTTTCTGGAGCTGTCTTATCTTTCATTAGACCTGTTATCTTCAACTGACATCTTTAAAATAGAATATTTTTAATATTTTTGACTGGTACTGAGTCATCATGATTTGCCTACTTCATTCCTTTAGACCTCTGTTAAAGTCTTGTCTCACTATACCCTTTTTTTAATTTAATTTCTCTTTTTTACTTTGTCTTGGCCAGAACCTCACTGTAGGGTAGTCAGTGTATGAGGAGACATCATCTTAAAGCCACAGTTGTAAAGATGATTTCCCCTGGATAGGTTGGACAATCACTACTTTTTTCCAGCATGGAGCTTTCTGATAGACATGGACAGCTGCTCTTTGACGTATGCTACCAACTAAAAACCTTTTCCAGCAATGGTAGCACAGTTGTGGTTATAAATCAGGGTTGGGAAAACCAGCACACATTACTTGTTGTGTTTATATGATACTGACGTGAAGGGACACTTCTTCAAGCACAGTCACTTGAATTGTGCTCAAGTGTTTCCACACAACAGAAACCGAGTTGTGCATTTGGCCAAAGATTTACATTTTTTTGTGTGTGAACATGTGCTGACTGTTCTGTCTTGAGGAAGTACATCTGAGATGTTGATATACTGGAAATTTGACAGCAAAGGATTTACATCATTTCTGACATGTGAGTGTTACTGTAATGCTGTACATTTCACTAGACTTAGTCAATTTAGGAGTATAGTTAGAAATAAAGTTATCAGTTAACATTTATAAAACATGCCAGATGCAGTCATGAAATAAATATGTTTGACTTTTGAATAATGAAGAACAGCTAAAGAGTAGTAATGGAGCAATGCTTTGCATTGGAGTATCTAAATATATTTTACTGGCATACCTCTGCACAGTGCAAAAATTCCTGATACTGATACGGCATACAAGGTACACAGCCTGTGTATCATAACTATATGGAGTCCAGGAGTCTGGCTGGTTCTTAGTATTTAAAACCAGCTGAAGAAAATTCAAAAATATATCTATATAATTATTTCTCCCAGATGCAGTGTTTATAAACAATGAATGCATTTATTCTGCTCTTCATGTAGGATTTGCAAGTAACTGACTGTGAATAGAACTGAAAGTAACGGGGAGAAGTGCTAGAGCAATTCCAAACGCCCCAATGACACTGAGACCTTGTGCAGGGACTGGGATGCTTCAGTCTGTATCTAGTAAATCCAAAAAGCTGTTATTTTTGAGGATGTGCTTTGCAACAATTTTAATTTCTCATCATCTGGGTTATGTCAAGCTCAAAGTGAAAGATGACTATGTTTTGGACAGTGACAAAGGCTTCTTACATTTCTGGTTTGAAGCAATATAACAGCAGTAGAAAAAGAGCCATTACACAGCTCTGTATATGAGGTATTTAATTTGGATTAATCTCCCTGCATACTGTCTGAGACACTTTAAACATTTCCAAGACACTTTAAACATTTTAAAGACCCTGCTGTAATTCTGTTGTTGCTGTTTTACACAACTGTGGAGTCATGAGAAAACCAGCTTTGAAACTCTTGCTCACAAGTGTATGTATAGAAGATGTTTAAAATACCTTCTAACTTTTCTCACTGTCAAGACATATAACTGCTTCCAAAGACAGCTGACTTCACTGAAGAGCTATAATAAATTATTCCAATAAACATTTCCAGAAATGTTCTGATGACACACCGAGTCACATAAAGGTAGAGTCAGTAAAGAGCAACAAACAACAGTGCTTTACTGTCGCTATAATGCCAGCAAGATAAGCACACTGCTCCCGAGAACTTTAAAGTATATGTTACCAATCATGCCCTGCATTGTGCAAGAGAACTGTAGGATGATGATGATGATGATGATGACTTGGAACAGCACTAGAATAATATTCTGGTTTTGTATTCCACCACTTTGTACTCCCTGACTTTCGGAAGTGACCATTTCATAAAACTCATATTTGCTTTCCTTTGATGTACAATTATTGAAATTTCAATAAGGATTTTGCAGCAACTCCAGACATCACATATTGTCAGTGAGAAATTATAACTTTATTGCAGCACACACTGACAGCCAACTCATAAAAATGAATGACATTCTATATCATAACATCTCGTAGGCTGTTCAGCATGTTAATAGCTCAATTCATCTTTCTTTAGCATAATGAGGCAGACAGTGTACCAATATTCAACGTGAAAATGAGTATTAAGAAAATTTGAATCAAAGCAAGAAAGTCACATTTAGCAGAGGTTCAGGAAACATTCAGTTAAAAAGTTTCAATTAAAGTACTGTTAGAAGCCTTTTATCACTGTGTTTGTTACCAAAGACCTATACTTAATACAAAAAAATTCTGTTTCCAGCAGTACTTGCCTTTTGAATTGCTACTTCATACAGGATCCACAGTCATTCTCTTATCCCATAGAGTACTTTTTTTGCTAGACTCAGCTGTGTAAGGTTAGATTGATTTATAAGAAGCTATTTTTTCATTGTTGTTCAAACTAAAAAATGGAAGCAATATTTAGGAAAGCGAGTAGACATTTTTAGGACTTAGATGATACGTTCCTTTATGCTAGTCTACAAACATAATATTTAGTAGACAACCTACAAACAGTTGCCATATAAAGCACCGATTACAACTTATGAGTGTCTCTGAAAAGGATATTTATAGATCTACTTCAATTCCAAGAGATGCAATTACAACAGCAATATTTATGATACAGAAGTACTACTTAAAAATTTACTTTAATAAATGTAAAACAAAACATCATGACTGATAATGTGAGGTTGCATTGCAAATTGATTTTTACTACTTTTATTAGCAATTCTCAGTGTACCTTCCTAAACACAGACAAAACTGACCATTTACTGTCCCTAATCTGGGATTATTATTAATGAAAACTTTATAGTTACTGAGAGCCCTCGTTAAGACATCACTGCAAACTCACTGCAGTCAACTTTAATGAATATATTTTTCCATAGTATGAACCTGAATCAACTGACTGTAGCTGTTTACATGAGAGAATTATGTACCTGAAATTGCTGCTGTCTTTAATTTTAGTGATGATCAATGAAAAAAATCTTCCTTTATCTTTCACAGATTCACATGATTGTAAGGAGTGGAAGGGACCTCCAGAGATCATTGAGTCCACCCCCCCTGCCCAAGCAGGTCACACAGGTAGGCATCCAGATGGGTCTCAAATTTCTCCAGAGTAGGAGACTTCACAACCCCTCTGGGCAGCCTGTTCCAGTGCTCTGTTACCCTCACCGTGAGAAGTTCTTTCTCACATTGGTGCAGAAGCTCTTGTCCAACTCGAGGCCATTGCCCCTTATCCTCTCCCCACAGGCCACTAAGAATTTGGCCATCTCTCCAGTAGATCCCTTTCTGTTTTGTACTGGGGAGCCCAGAACTGGACACAGGACTCCAGGTGAGGCCTGACCAGGGCAGAGTAGAGGGG
>VXBZ01000388.1:1886908-1916436 GCA_013399135.1 Heliornis fulica | reverse complement strand
GGGGGGGGTGTATCTTGGTCTTATGATTCAGTGTATCAGTGCACAAATACCTTCTTTATAGTTTAATGTCATCTTTTCTAGAAGAAAATCTTCCCACATTTCTACATAGATATGATTTCCCAAGGAAATTTCTGAGTGCTTTTACAATTCGTGTAGTCTGTTCATGATTGCCTGGGTTTATTGCTATACTGCTTCAAGTTGTTTTATACTTTGATTCAGCTTCTCAGATGAATGGAGACTAACAAAGAATGGGAGAAATTAAGCAGGCTTTTTATTAAGAGAGCTTTTTAAGCACAGTCTACTTTCAGCAGTTCAGCTGAGCATATAGAGGCAGAGAGTAAGAACCAATACCCTACAGAAAGTTCTTGCACTTCTCTTAAAGAACCAGGACCCTCAACACACTTTTGAAAAAAACATCTGAAGAACAGTAGGACAGTCAGACACACCATTGGTAGTATTTGTCTGTAATGTCAGCTTTGAGAGTGTATGTCACATGATGGGGAGGAAGCAGTTAAGCCATCTGGGATCAGGTCTTTCCCTGGTAGCTGGGTAGAGAAAAGCTTCAGAATCTAGGTAATACTTAAGAGCAAAATAGATAAGATATAGCCATGCACCAGATAACCCTTTTCACCACCACTGTCCACATCACCACCACCACCACCCACTCCCCCTTATTTTTTTCTCTTGTGGAGATCAAACAAGATAATGACTGTACCAGGATTTCAAGATGTCCACAGCAATACCTGCCATAATTGCTAGTGATCTATATATGAAATGTGTTCAGCACTGGAGTAGATGGTCCTAGGAGTGAAATCTCCATCTCTGGAGCTTCCAAGAACAAGCTAGACAAGAATTTCTTAGCAGTACTTTAGGCCAAATTCACCTTGCCTTCCAGAAGCAGTTGAGTTAGTTGACCTCAGAAGGTCATTTCTAGGGGTGTTTTAGGTACTACTATGGCTGCATTCATTAAAGCATGTAACGGACCTCCAGAGTCAATAAGGATTCTTATCAGTTAGTGATACTGTAGTCTGAGGTTAGGGGAGCACTTCCTCATTCAAACCTTAATGATACCTTTTGCTACATAGCTTATAAAATCTGATATTCTGCTTTTGTCTTTGAGCACAGTGAAAGATTTCTGAAGCTACACTGAACAGCATACAGGGTCATCTCAGATTAGCCACCCCCTTACACTTTAGTTATTTTTAGTGATCTGTCAGGTTATGGCATTCGTGGTTGAAGGATGTATAAGAACTGTGAATGATTTATACCAGTTGGGGTAATAGCACTGAAAAATTCCCAAGGATAATGTATGATGTCATATGTCACTTATTTTAACTCTCTGATTAAAGAAAAAGGAAAGAAGCATCTAATACAGCTGTTGTATAAACTGTCCTTCGTTGTGTCTGTAATCCTCCTTCCACCTATTCGAGGATATATTTCTAACTCCTATATTAGACACTTAATATTGTGCAGTTATCCTCAGGAGCATTGGACACAACTTCACTTGTGTACCTTACCATTGCCTTGTCTCTTTTATCCTCTTTTTGTGAGGTCAAAGCCCTTCATATTGCCATTTAAAAGAACATTTACATACAGAGGAAAAGGTATCTTCTATGTGTTTAAGATATAATGTTATTTATTAAAATATATATGAAAAATATTTGGCATGGGTATCAAATATGTTTATGCTTTAATACAACATACCCAGAAACAAAAGGGAGGTACAAGATAGTTGCATAAAATCAGTAAGAGATACCCAAACTGAATTTATTGCCTGAAAGAACTTCAGGGTAATTCTCCTGATTTTTAAAACAGCTGGAGTGGAACTGAGAACAACTCAATAAATGTCCTTGTCTGCCCATGTCTGTTTCCTCGTGTGTAAAACAGAAATAATAATATTTTCCTCCTCAATATGGTGTTACAAATCTCAATTAACATGCTTTCGTTGTCTCTGCAATAACATGCTTTGTTCTGTTGGTCTAAATCCGATATAAAAGCTACACATGGGCAACAGCAGAATTAAACTCTGTGGTATTATTAGAGTCCTAATTATCATAACTCCAATCATATCTAATTTTACTTTGGGATTTACATTTAAAAAATGAAAATAAGAGGTCACTGTTGTCCACAATCTGAGAAGGGCAAATGGGAGAAATAGGAGATGAAACACTTTTTAAATTATTATTAATTAATAAATGCAAACTCCATCATGTGGACAAAGCATTGAACTAGCCTGCAAATATTAAATTTTATTCTTCAAAATTTTTGATAGGTAAACAGAAAAACAGGCTTTTGTGCATTAATGCAAAGGAATCTTAAGCCGCCCTTGTAAAGATGCAGTGAGCAAAATATACTGATCCTAAATCTGCTGATGAGTGTTGTTATAAGTCTAGTGTTGTAAAATATGTGCTTTTTGTTCATGGCACTTGTTTAATGTTTCTTCTATATATTTCTAAAGCTATTTTGATTTAAATAGCTGTTATCTGAATGGACCATGTCCTACAAACCAGAACACAGTAGATGTTAAATATTGACTTTTCAATTGGAAAGACATATTCATTATCCAACTGGAATTATCCTATCTTAAATGTACATAAGAAAGCAGAGTTCAAAAACTATAGGATTCCTCTTGAAAAATTATTTTTACTGTATTGGTAATGCTCTTCTTTGGGTTTTGTTACTTTTGCTGCTGTCATCAATCTGATGTTAGAGGCTCTCTTCCCATTATGGCTTAGATAATGTTATAGTCTCATTTAAAATTGTTGTGCACAATAAACTCTTGTGATAATTGCTTTTAAGGTTTTCTAGAGGTGGCATTATATTTTCTAATATTCTGATACAAAAAAAAATAGCCTTGTAAACATTTTTTCTCTCATTATTTAAAACTTTATATGGAACTTGCATTACCTCCATAATGAAAGTGCTGATCTATTTTCTTCTTTATTAGAGAAAGTTTTCACATGGGACATTTTCCAACCTTGTTATAAACTAGTTCTTTGTAACTATTAAATTCATACTGGCCATAGCAGACAGAATAGCAAAAGTGAGAGTAAGTCAGTCTTACAACTCCTTACATCCTGAGTTGTCTATGGCCCAAAGTAGGACAAATCAGACCTAATTTCTCATAACAGAAGTAGACTGCTGGCCTGAACAGAAGCCTATCAGGCCCTATGTCTGCTGGCTTCTGTCATTCCCAGTATATGTCCATTTGCAGAGGGTGAATTCCATGATCCCAGCTTTGTCCCTAGCTGTCTCTGTGGTGCAGTGAGTGGGGGACTCATCCAAGACCAAGTGCTATGTCCATCCTGTGTGCTTCCCGGCACATTCAGGCATGTACATGCTTTAGGTTTGCTCCAGTTCTGGTTAACCTTTGGCTGAAGTGGTTCTATTTCAACATCTCAGATCGCACTTGGTTCTGATTGGAGATAAAAGCAATGTCTGAGTCCAGGTTCTGGCTGGAGTTTGATTTGATTCACAGACACGCTTCTGCTCTAAACACCAAGCTATTGTGTCCATCCTTCTTTCCCTGAACTAATAAATATTTATAAAATAAAAGGTTGGCAGCAGTCCCATGTGGCTGATTAGGGTACATATGTGGAATATTATCCCTGTTCTACATCATCCAAAGCAGTAGCATAGTCTGGGTCTCATCTGAGTGTCTCAGTCACTCAGCTATTTACTATTTGGGTCTTTCCGGATATTTTTTTTCCAGGATGCACATTCCATACTCAACTTTGAAAACTGTTCTAGTGAAAATATAACCTAGCATATATCCTTGACCTGCTTAAACCTTCAGCCACAACAGTGATGGAATATTCAGAAACCCCTCTACCATTGCAAACTGCTGAAGACAGGCGTGCCTCACACGATGAGATTAATTGCTACCCTTGACAAATGCCCCCAGAAGTGCTTTCCTTAAAATCATTATCTTGGTCCTACCTTGAGAGGGCCTGAGGCTGTGGCCTTCTGTTCAGAATCTTTTCTGGAAGAAATTAGAGGCTGAAAAAATCTAGGCTTGATTAAAAGATGTAGAGCTGAGTCATTTCAGCAAACTGATAACAGTTTGCTCAACAGTCATCTCCCTTGGCATGATATCAGCTTTAGTCAAGTTGGTGTGGGGGGAGGAGAAAGAACCCTTTGGGAGTTTTTTAGTTGCATGAACCAACATCTATATTTCTGATATCAGCTTAGTAGAGCTGAAATTTTTTTATTATTATTATTTTTACAGCTTTCTACTCCACTTATCTTCTTGCTGTCATAAAATCTAAGGCACTGTGATATTTAGTCTATCCAAGTTCATACAGAAAGCTTATATGTGCAATATCCAATATAAAAGTGGCTTTGCATGACTCCTATTTAAGCAGACACTTGAGGATCCCTACAATAAGGTAGTATAAGAAGAATCATCCATCGTGTTACTGCTTGAGAAGGTGTAATGAATTTCTTTCCTGCATCCAGGCATCTTTAAATGCTGATTATGTCTGACTGTCAGCAAGGCCTATTGTAGCCACAGGTATTGGATATAATTGAGAACATCCATCAGGTATCTCTAAATTCTCGTGCAGTACTACACTTGATCACAATTAAAACTGGTAAAAAAAAAAAAAGAAAAGAAAACTGTGATGGAACAGTTTCCCACTGGAAAATACAGATTTAAGTTTACTGGAGCATTTCAGAGTAATCTGTTTACTTTACCAATATTTTTATGGTACTACCAAAATGTAGCTTTAATAACAATGTAGGTAATTTCATTTTTAGTTTGTGTAATAGAATATAATAAATTAAAAGCAAGATCAAAGCAATAATGAAATGAAAGTATTATTGAGAAGGACTACTTCTACAAAAATCATTTGACTTTTCTCTAAAACATTCTACTAGAATATTTTAATTCACAGAAAGAGTGACATTTTTGACCTTTTTCAGATTCAATATGAAAGAAAATTTCATAATAGTGACAGATCTTTTGCAGAAATTGGACAGTTAAAATCTATGGTGAAGAATTTTGTTAATATGTTTTGAATGACATGGAAAGATGTGGTGGAAATATCACAAAGTAGTGAAGCTTTTCAGCACATTTTGTGATTTTTACCAGTGGCTGTTTTCCATAGAGATTTAGCAGCTCTAAGGATGGATAAAAGGTTAGACAGAGGAATCACAGGACTTAGCCAGAGGCAGAAGCAGGAACCAGGAGTCGGGGGCTGAACAGGTAGTAGTGGGAATACATACTGGATGCAAGAACTAATACACAGATGAATTACAGCTTGAGCAAAGTCAAGCAAAGTGCTGAATTTCCATAGGTTCCATTCCCACGTGGTGTCAGGAGGTGGGTGCTGTGGGACCTTCCATGGCAAGAGTCATTATTCTGGCTCCTGCAGTCACAACATCCAGCAACAGCAGGAGATGGTCTCTGCGTGAACCTGTGCTAAGTCCCATCACAGGGGGATGTCCTGTTTTAAAAAATATTCTGGAATTAAAAGCTACTATGATACACATTAAATAAATTGAAGGAATTGAGAAGTATTGTTCCTAGGTTGGGCTATTGATCTCTGAAAGGAAAGAGGCAAGTTCCTATTCTAGTTGCAGAATGTACTGGAAATAAAATTTAAATAATACTGCAGCATGTAGCAGCTGCTGGAAACCAAACCCAAAAGTCCTGTAAGGTCACCTGCACTAAAACTCATTATCATTAAAGAACACATTTCAGAATAGTCACCTCTGAGAAGTTTTGCTTTGCTATTCAGATAAAGCAAGCAACAAGGAAAGGAATGATTCAGAATAACTGTATCCTTACAAATACCTGGAAAATGGTGAAGGATAATCTCAAGACTATTCATTTTGGTGATTTTGCCTCTTTGCTAGGTTCAGCTGGTTTAAAAAAGCTTAGGTAAAGGCAGCCATTAATGTAAACCCCTAGTTCATTTGTATGGTAATTCTCTGTAAGTGTTGGGCACTATTGCTAAAATAAACTGTACTTTATGGTTTCCGATCTCTTCTCCACACTAGTCACAGAGCTCCAGAGAGAAAAATTACAATACATTTCACTTAAAATCCAGTAATAGTTGTAACTTTATATTCCTTACTGAGCTGATTTACTGGCTAATATAGACACTTCCATATAGCAACATGGCCAGGAGACCATGAGATTAACATAATGGTGGGGAGTGGGAGTGAGGAGTGAGGGGGGAAGTGATCAGCTGGAAAGGGGAGAAAGATCTGGGATGAAGGCTGGTATTTCAGGGACAGTGGAGAGTAAAGAGGCTGTGACAATTCTCTTTTTTAAAAAATAACAAAAACCCACACAACCACATTGCTGTATTTCAGTCTCTGTAAAGCAGATTTTTTTCAAAGTAGTTGCAGAAACTTTAATCTTGATTTGATTGTGACGGGGTTTCTTTTATTTGTGAATATTCCAACATTCAGCCTTTGATGTTACCTTTTAGCATAACCTTAGCAGGTCCTGAAAATAGCTTCACAGATGAAATTTCTTTCTATTGTAATAGCCTGGTTTGAAAAAGACCTAATTGACCTGCTGTAATAATAGGTTTGACTTTAAAGTTTGATCCCAGCTTACAAGGGTTTACATCTCTTGGTTCTGTCTTTTGAACACTTAATCAAGAGACATTTTTCAGCTTCTAAAAGGCTTTTAGCTCATCCACATGTATGGACAGTACCTAATGGACCGTACCCATTTATTCACTGGTCTCCGCAATTGTGAAGTGCGATTCTTTTATGTTTTACAACTTCAAAATGCTTTCTATTTTTAGGCCAAAATGAAAAATCCATTTGTCTTATTTAGCTTTTAAAATATTTATTTTATGGTATTTTACATTCTTTGTGCTTTTGCCCTGGGGCATTTGTACAAAACATGCTTTAAAACGGGCATGTGATAGATTTAATTTTTGAGGCTGGCGACAGGAGTCAGGTTTCACTCCCGCTGAAACTGCAGGAAAATGATGGAGTATTATTAAAGAAAAGGACTATTGCATTTTTCCTTGCAAGGAAGAAGCAAATTATATTGATGGGATGTTAAAAAGGATGGGCTGGATTCTTTTCTGGATTTCTGTCTGCTCTGCCAGGTGAGAATCTGACCTACTATTTTTTCTGTAGTCTGTAACTCGAGTGAGCCACAGAAAGTCAAGCCACCAACGTTTTATTGTTCATATAACTCACTGCCTTAATGGAGAAATATGATGATTTATTACTGAGAGGCAGACATAGATTCTGTATCTGCAATGTCTCTCCCATTTCCATAGGCCAGCATAATAGAACATGTCAGGTCAAAGGATGGAAAATTTTCTTTCCGGAGGAAGGCACTGATTGAACTGTTTAAGCCCAATTCTGCAGGTTGCACTCAAGTGCAGTGATTCCTGCTCACTTAAACAGGCCTATTGATGAGAACTGGAGCTCTACACTTTACAGGCACTGAACCGGATCTGAACAACCTGACTCCATGTTTATGTAGTCAAAATTCTCACATCAGTAAATGGGAATTGTGTGAGAACAAGAATTTAGTAAAAAGTGAGGATGGCGGGATTTGGACCTGTACCAAATGCCTAGGAGAAGGCTGTGCTTCCTGCCCTCTCAGTTAGAAGTTGGGTGTTGTGAAACAGCCAGTAATGCCAAGACAGTTGGCAAGTGAGCAAGACAGAAATAAAAGAATTAAAGGGGAGAGGATTTTTTGCAATTAAAATTGCACGTACTGGCATTTCTACTATGTGGCAGAGATCCTGCACATTTTACTCCTGAGTAACAAAGAACAGAGCTGTGCATGTCACCATGGAAATGTAAATGGAGCTCCTTTAACCAACAGAGAAATGTATGCCATTCCTTTATGCTCAAATGAACTGTTAGTAGTGGGATGCAAGAGGAGAATGGGACGCCTGTTACAGAAAAGCCATGAAAATGCAATTGTAGTACCATATTCTCCATTCTGAAATATCTTACTAGGAGTTTAAAAAATCAGTGGCAAAAAAAGAGAGTGATTTTTTTTTCCTAACTAATTAATACAGTGTTTATCACAGCTGGTATAAAATAACAGTGATCAGACATGGGGCAAAAAAAGCACAGAGGAGAAAGTATAGATTTGTCTGCCATGCTGTTTCTACTGGGGCTATCTACCTGCTTTTTTATAAGAAATAAGAAATAAAATAGATGGCTATTTGTGAAAGAAAGGAAATTTTAAAAGGAATGGGCAGCTGTGTTACAACACCATGAAGTTAATTTGAGAGATTTTTTTATTTAGTTTTTATGATCAACAGATGTTTGATGATTTGTGTTCTAATTCTGTCTTTGTGCGTCATTCTTTTCTTTCCTGGGGCATGAGTAAATGTAGATTCCAAGGAAATAAAGATGAACAGCAACCTATATTGGGAGGTCAAGAACTTGCAGCTTTTCTAATATTCAGAAGAAATCTGCTTAGATTTTTGCTATGTGCCACTCAGAACGGAGAACTAGGTAAATAACATCAAACTTTTTGTTTTCGATATTGCTTATTTAACAGATGCTTTTGCCTGATTTCACCAAACACTTCTGAGTTCAACTCCCACAATGACTGTAAGAAGTGAGTCTCTAGCTCATGCCCTTGGATATTTGAACTAGAAATGTTTTAGGAGACAAGCAAGGGAGATGGAGTTACCAAGTTGGTTGCTCTAGAGTCAAAGTATAATGGCAAAGAAAACAGAGAAAGATTTAAATCTAAACTCTTCATTTACCTTTTTATTCCCTATGGAGTTATGCTTTACAACTGTCATAAGATGAAATAACTCTACAGAGAGC
Organism: Heliornis fulica; assembly: GCA_013399135.1. Lineage (NCBI taxonomy): Eukaryota > Metazoa > Chordata > Aves > Gruiformes > Heliornithidae > Heliornis > Heliornis fulica. Next base: position 1,907,661 of record VXBZ01000388.1, on the reverse strand, counting down.
CAATAAGGTTTGCAGTTTCCTGTTTTGCTCTTAGGAAAAAGGCCTTGGATGTGGTTTCTGCAGCTCAGAAAAAAAAAAAAAAAAAAAACCAAAAACAAAAAACCCAACTTTAATAGTATCCATTGTTCTAACAGAAACCACCCAGTGGCTTCTTTAACCCATCTTCCTGATTTGAATTAATTCATTCAGTGTAGCAATGATGTTACACCCAGCTCCCACCTTGAATATGGAATCTTAAATATTCTTGGGGAAGTGTTTCATCAAGATATAGGGCACTTTTCATAGGTTACAGAAGAGATTTTGGAGAAAAGTTAATTGACCAATTAACGGAAATCACAAGCAGCCTGAATATTTTGTAAGAACAGAAAAGGTCAGTAAATTAGTAATCTCCTCTGAAATTTAAACATAAATACTGCCTAGTGACTAAACTGGCTGATTAAAATATGCTCAGGAGTGACTATCTTTATGCACTATGAATTCAAAAAAAATTTTTTTTTATTTTGGAAGAAGTTTATGTTTATGAAAAATAGGGAAAATGTAGTGCATTCAAACATGATGATCATCACATCATTTGTATAGACGTTTTTCCCCCTGGAGTATGCTAAGCTGATGCTCTTCATTTCCTTGGTACTAAAATGCAACTGATTTTGAAATGAAAGTGACACCAAACAGCAACACTTCACAGTAGCTTGGGACAGAATGTACCGAGCTGACAATGCAGGATCACTTTAGGGAGACAGAATATTTTATGGCCAGAATGAAAACAGTGCTGGAGAAAGGACTGTGGTAGAATGTGTCATCACTTTTAACAAGGTATCTGTTTTTCTTTTAAAAGTTAGTCTTTCCTTCAAAAGTTGGCACTCCACATCTAAGATAGTAGTCCTTTTAGGATAAGTTTAAGGTAATTGCTTCCCGAGTACTTTCTGAAGGATTTGGTGTTACTGCTCCTTTCTGATCACCCTGTGTCACAGCCTAGATTTTGTCTTGATTCTTGCTAATAGGATTTTTTATAACCTGATATGATAAGAGACTGCAGCTTCCTCTTCCCACACCATATCTATGTTCTGCTTTATAACCCTTGCTGTTGTCCATTGGGCTTGTCTTGTTGGAGAAGTTGCATGAAGTAGGCTTATTACCTCTGCATGCAATGTTTAACCTTACAGAAGCCACAGTACCATGCTATCTCCTGCATTGGTTTCAGTCCACTGCAGAGACCTGCACTGACCTTAATGCTCTGGGAAATATCTCATGATACAAGTTTTTCTGGCTGCTCCAAATTCTGTATTTCAGGGGTGACACTGCTGGATTTTTTTCCCTACAGCATAATGGGATATGCTTGTGGAGAAGAACAGGAATGAGAGAATGAGACCAAATCAAACCAACAAAGGATCTCTCTTGTGAAATCCAGTAGTAGTTTTGACATGGGTTTTGAACTGCTATCCATTAGCTGAAGGAAGCACCGCAGCTGTGATAACTCCTGTGTGAATAGCACTTGGAGCCTCATGACCAGGTGGATTGGCTGTTGCAACTTTGTAGGAATGGTTGGAGATGCTCTGGTAGTGTGGTTATAGCAGGAGAAGGAAGGAAGTAAATTTGAAGAGGTAGATTTGCCTTTATACAGAACAGTTATAATCAGCTGCTTTCAGAGTACATACAGCTCAGTTATATAGGCATCCCAAGGGAGCTTCTTTGCCTAGCATTGTGCATGCCAAAATAAAGTGTGATGCTCTTCAACTCTTTTTTATGACACCTACAGTTCAGCATAAAGCACACTACAAAATTAATAGCATTCTGCAGTAATTGTTCTCAACCCAAGGCCTCCAAACAAAACTGGATGCATATCATGCCTTAAAATCTCCATGCTGTTTGAAAAGTCTCTCTAGCCTTATATGGGCCATTTGGCTCATAAAACCTCACTTTAACCCAAAACTGAATGAAACTGGTAGCCAGTTTTAACATTACTTTTCCTGTGCCTGTGGCTGCAGTGAACATGTCTTCTTTGCAATATGGTTAAGTTTCGTGGTTGGAAATGAAGAGAGCTGGCACATGTGTAGGAGTAGGGGAACAGGCTGGGGAAACAGCTCACATAGAGGGATGTATAGGCAACAAGTGCCGCCTTCTTTTAGGATTTGTTACTGAAAGGACATAAAACTTCATGGCATTAGGTTTATGGCACTTTTATGTTACAGAGAGTGACTTGAGAATGAGAGGAGTAAAAGACAACAGGCAGAAGCAGAGCTGTAGTTTAGTTTCTAAGTCTTCCCAAAATAGTAATGAAGAGCTTCGTACAGACAAATGAGATCTAACCTCCTCCCAGTGCAGCTTGTGAGATACTCCAGTTCGTTATATTCAGTAGTAGATCTCTGTTCTCTAGACCTCCCGTTAGGGCTCGGTGGGCTGCGGCTGCGGGCAGCCGGGGTGGCCCGGCCGGGAGCGCGGGAGCTGTCCGGGCCGGGGGTGCTGGCCGAGCCCCGGCGGCTGCGGGAGCCCGCGGGGGTCACACCTAGACAGGTCTCTAACGCCTCTTGCTGGGGGCTGCTGAAGGAGAGGTGTAGCACAACTTCCCTTTCCTCAGCCCCTTTGGGTTTTTGTGCCAGAGCCCACTACCGAGGCCGGATTCGGATGTCTGATGTTCATTTACTTGTACCGGGTCTCGCAGGCGTCTTCGCTCTTTGGAAAGGACTGATTGTGCAGTTCGATGGGGAGGTAAATTAAACTGTAGGCCTCTAGTGCACACAGAGCACCTGAACAACACTGGCTTTAAAGGGGACGTGACACTGGTTGTATGAACTCAGTTCTGCCCGAGGATTAAAGAGAACTTCTGGCAGACTAACAGTCTCTGAGGAGAGACAAGAAAATTAATCCATATGAGTGCAAAATTGCTGTGGGTGCATAGATGCACGTATTTGTGATATAATGCAGTGAGGATATCATCAAAATAGAGTAGGAATGTGGGTTTTTTTATTGCCTAGAACAAAGAGATGTTAAATGATGTTACTCCTGTTCCAGAAGAATTAATCATATAGAAATTGTATGCCAAAAATAGGGCTTATATTAAAAGGATTTTAAAGATACCAAAGAAAAATTCATCCCCAGCTCTATGTGAAATAAATGGTAGTTTCAACATAGCTCCATATCACAAAACTTAACAGAATTTGTACTAGTTGCATTTCAGCTGTCAGATTCATTAGGAAAAAAGTCACTCAAACTTAACCAGTGCCTGATCCAGTTGGAGAGCTCTACTGAACCAGCATGGGCACAGTGTGCAGGTCACTATGGGCAATCTCATGCTACAGGCTATGAATTTGCTCTCCATATAAGCAAAAAATGTGGCTTTGAGGCTGTCATTCAGGCACCATTCACAAGGTAAGACTTCATTTCAGAAACAGAGAAGGGGACCTGAACCTGAAAGGCTGGTTTGGAAAGACAAAAAAAAAAAAAAATAAACAGTGAATTTTGTGCATTGTGTGTTATGCAAGACTATAACAAATGAATCAATGCCATGGCTTTCTGTTAATTGTGGGTAAGGCAGCATTCTGTCTCAGCACATGTTGAGGGGTTTTGTGATATTCAAAATAAATAGAAAGATCATTACCTATATTTAAAAACATCATTTTCAGCTAAATCTCAATCTGGGCAGAGTAGGAAAAGGGCACAGCAATGAAAAGGAAATCACAGCAATGTAGGAACTCAAGATATCTCAGAATTTGAAAGCTGTACCAATTTTGATAACAAGGCTCTCACAGACCTCTATAGACTCACAGCAAAAAACAGTAGCATGAAATAGATGAGGGTCCAGAGCAGTAATGTCCAAGACAAACATGGTACAGCTGATTTTTCTAGCAAGCACTAAAGAAAAATTCTAGTCTTTCTAATTTTCTAAAGATTGCAGTTTTTGCAACTGGTAATTGGTAAATTGGCCAGCTATGCTTGCAGGTGAACTGCTGTGTGCAGAATTGTCATGATGATTATTATTGTTGTTGTTGTAATATTATAAAATGTTGTTGTAATAACAATAATAATAATAATAATAGGAGGAAAAAGGAGGACAACAGCCACCACCATCACCACCCTGAGTTAATAGTGTTGCTGAAGCTAGACAGAAGAGTTCATCTAGAGTGAAAAGCATTATACAGTTAACTTCTAGAACATTAGGAAAACTCACAGATCAGATAAAATTTTAATTTGATGTTACTTCAAAAATAGCACACACGTAATTTTCTCTTTGATCTGTTCTCTGACTGGGAATTCCCTACATACACTGTCTGCCCATCAGCAGGATAAGATGCAGTCTATGGCACACAGCTCATTTCCAACTTGTTCTTTCTTAGTATCAGAAATGTAATGTTAGGCACTAGGTGTGCAGGTGTGCACACATCTGTGAATGATAACCTATTCTACATTTGCAAAGCTTGGAAATTCTCCGTGAAGTAGACAGCTAGAGAGCTTTTCACAGAATAATTACATGAAAATCTTCCAGTTCACTGCATCTTTTTTCCCATATGCTTGAACATCTGGAATAAGGAAGAGATTTCTATATGTGTACATATGTAGCCAGACAAAATGTTATACCGAGTTCTGCCTACTAGAAATTGATATCTCATTTGTTATATTTAAATTCCCAAGGGATACACTACAGCCAGGAGCTGGCAGATACCAAGGATCTACAAAGATTTTTAGAGAAGAGCTGAACAAATGTTTGAAAATAATGAAACAAAGAAGGAAGACAGAAGAACAAGCTTGGGTCACTTACGTGAGTGTTCTAACAAAGCAAGGTTGAGAGACATGGCATTGGTAATCTCCTGTTATGCCAGTGAGACACAATAAACTGGCTCTGTTCTGACTTACATCTCTAAATCTGAGGTAATTTATGGCAATCATAGAAGCATTCTAGATTTGCATTTTGAGTAAGTTAGGTAAGTATCTGCTGTGTGAATCAAACTATAAAATTCTAAAAATTCCTATTACAAGTTATTTAAACCCTTTATATTTCTATAGTGTTGTTCCCAAACATGCTAAAGTTGCTACCTTTCACAGGTTTTTAAAATAATTTCCTGCATAAAAAAAATCTAGTCTAGTGATTCCCAGAGAATCACTGATACAATAAAAACAGTATAGTATTCTCTTTTTTTGGTGTCAGAATGGCAGCACAGTCTCTTCAAAGGAAAGTAGTCTCATTTGATACAGATTCCACAGATAAAATCATTCTTAAAATGAAGATTAAACAATTTTATATTATATCTCATCTTCTTTCTGGAAGGATCATGGCAACACTAATGAAGGTTAAGTAGATGAGAAATGACTTGTAGAATATCTGTGGGAGATCTCAGATATGTGTAGTTTATAGAAAAAGCATTGTAGCACCTACCACATCATGTGTCATGTCAGGTGAAAAAAATCTTTCTTCAATTCCCCAGGCATTTAAAATATAATTACTCTAAACACAATGGGTGAAGAATCCTATTAGTTACAAGTCAAGTGTTCAAACCCATTCTTCACCCTCCTGGTTTTTTGGTTTTTTTTCACCATCACTTTTAAAAGTGATGGTGAAAGATTATTTCAATATAGGACTCTTTGGAGTCCTATATTGAAATAATAATTGAAACTGGAACCATAAGAACATGTAAGCCACACAGTGCCCTGAGTCAGGTGGCTCTGCATGAGCAGGACCACAGGCAAGGAGCTGTCCTCTGCTAGTCGTGTGATCCAGGCCCCGTCTGCATCCTCTGGTATTGAGATCAAGGTAGTGCTAGGACTATTAGCAGACAAAGGAACGTAAAAAACATCGCCTTGTCCCTGTATCCATTCATGGACTTTTCTGAACATGGAACAGAGGAAGGACATCTTGTGGATTGCAAAAGAATTTAAGTGGACTTGGAGTCATCCTGTGAGAATTTATGAGGCTGAGCATGTTGACCCTATTACAGACTGCATACAGGGTATTGTTAGCTTAGTTGTCAAATGTCTGCAGTACCCACAGGAAGGAAATTAATAGCTCATGATAGCCATCTCTTTGCAAAAACTTGAGCTAAAGTGTAATGCCAAACCTATTAATTTTGCTATTCTTGCTGTGGTGGAGTACCTACAAAACTTGTTTTGTCCCATAATGGAAAAAGACCATGACAGAGACTGACAAAAGACTTGAATTTGAATGAAGGAATGAGATTTACTTACTGCAGAAAAACAGCTATTGGGGAGCCAGACTAAAACTTAAGATTTTTTTGAATGTGCCTGAAGAGGTTAGCCTTGCCCACATCGCCATCAAGCTAGTGAGGTGTAAGTATACCAGGCAAGTGCATATAAAGTTTTTCTGTCTCAGGAAGCTGTGACTATATAGCTTTATTTCCACTGCTAATGTATATAGTGTTTTGTTGTTTAAATGGATTGTCTGACCAGTCTACATATCTCCCAAATGTAAGAGTATCACAGATACTTGGAATCAGGTGGATAGTGTGCGTAGTTGTATGCAGGGCTTGACAGTTTCTCAGCAGTTCTGACATTTCTTCCCTAAAGAGACATAAGGTCTGACAGCTGGGGATTAATGCAATCTGCACACTCAGAAAGGAATCATGTCCAGCTAACTGCATATCTGTAACAGAGATGTGTCTATTCTATGAGCTCTCTATAAGTGTGTGTTCAGACCCCATTCTGGGTGCTGATCTCCAAGCCCTACACAGGGCAGGGAGGGCTAGTTGTGTTATACATGGGATGTTCATTAAATTAAAGCCAATGTTTCTTTTGGCCTGATGAGCACTCAACTCTAGAAATTGTGGGCCCCAAACCTTTAAGAGACAGACTGTTGTCTATTCTTTTCCCTGTTGGAAGGAAAATCATAGACACTATAGTAGTATGAACTGTTAGATCAGATTGTGAAGGAAGACACACAAAATCAGTCAAAAGGGGCAGTCCAGCAAATTAAAATCTCTGATGCCAAAATAAAATCCTTCATCCTCAGATGCTAGGTTAAAAATTCATTTTGGAAGACAACATACCATAGCATTCATACTAACTAACAGAGAATTCAAGAATTGTATTAAAAATAGGAAAGGTATTTGTAGTAGAAAATAGAAATGTAGCACAATATGAAAAAAAAAAAAAAAGAAAAGAAAGTAAATCTGTATAGCACTACAACCAGAGTGAGAGTTTAAAACTCCAGTGCTGTCTCAGTGTTAACATATGGCTGAGAGAGCTGGAGCTACCCAAAGTGTAAAATCAGACACCCTAAAATCAAATGTCTACAAAAGATTCTGTTTCTGGATAAATATACATTTAACCAACATGAAGATATGAGAAATCAAAATCATCAGCCAGCAGCTTATTTCTGCAGTATCTAGAGCACACTCAGTAGATGCACAGTGCATCTACTTCAAATGCCAGGACACAGATGCCCAGAGCTGTCAAATGCAAACTGACCAGTGTCACGAGAAGAGACTGTAAGAAAAGCCCTTGGAAAGCCCATTAGCAAGCAGGATGCGTTAGCAGGGCAGTCACAGCTCTGTAGGGCACTTGGAAACAGCAGCAAATGGCAGAAGCAGAGAAGACTAGTTTCTGACCCGTTCACTTACATTGGCAAGCGACTGTTAAGCCAAGGAACGCAATCATTAAGGGTTACCACATCCTTAGGTCAAAACAGCCAAATTCTTGGTTAATTCCAGTGAACAGATTCCTCTGCTAAAACTGAATTCTCTGGCACTTGCAGCTAATTAAAGCTACCTAATAACAGCTGCATCATTTGTATAATTATTTTCTACGGACAACAGAACTTGTCAGAAACCTCAAGATGCTTTAATAGTATACAGTATATTAGCAGATAAGGGCTGTGGCTTCACTGTGTCCCAGGTTACTTACTGCATGTATTGTGAAATTCATTGCTCCTCATGGCTTTGAGAGACCAGTAATGTAAATGAAAAATACAAAATAAGACCTTCCCCTTTCACTGCTTTGAAAGTTGGTAGGGTAAGAGGATGATGCTTAGTTCCTGCAGGCTGGTGGGGAAAGAATGCCAGTCCTCCACTTGGACTGCTCCGCTCATGGTGGTTCTGCAGGGCAAGCTGGTGAGGAAACTGTGGCAAGAGGGTGGTGTATAGGGAGAAGGTTGCTGCCTGCAGCAGGATGGATGCTATGCCTACATAAGGTTTGGACACCTGGTCCCAAGTTATGGAGAGGATGCATAGGCTACAATTACAAAAAGAGCATTTCCTCTGCGTGCCCTCCATCTCTGTACTCCAGTGCATTTCCAGTTTCTTCATTAGTTGTGTGTAAAGGTATCAGTACAAAGCTTGGCTGCTTTTAGAAGCTGTGCTAAGCAATTCTGCTTTGGAGGAATTCATTCTGTGAAGTAAATAAATAATTAAACCTGACAAACATGTTTTTCAAAACTCTGAGGAACTGCACATCGCCTGCTGGCACTTCTGAATTTAGAGTGCTGCATATCGAATTGTTTCTGCTCTCCAGTATTTTGCTTCCCTTTCAAAAGCTTTTTCTACTGCAATTTGTAAAACATCTTGTGGGCAATTCTTCTGCTTGCAGCCTTGCCTGTCACATTGCTTTTCCTTCACAAAAAGTATAAGGAAATAGAGAATGACTGTCTGGGATGATATAGGTTCTTTTGTTGCTATTACATATGGACAGACTTGTGTTGTAAACTGGTTACCACCTGTTTTCTTCTGAAAATGGAAAAGCAGTTTTCTTCTTTTAACAAAATACATGAAACAGCTAATTAATTTTGCTCATATCCACCCATTTACACAATAAATCCTCATGGGATCATATCCTCAAATCTCAGTCAAGATTCTCAATCATCCATTAAGACTTTGCATGTGTTTAAAAGTAGTATTTTCATAATCTGGGGGGTTGGGGGTGGGGTTAGTGTTATGCTGTGATACTAAATTCAAGAAGTCCTTTAAAAAGTTCTGCAAAGTATTCACATTCAGTTTTGGAGTGACATCACTCTCTTGTACCACTGTGTATGTCCTCTGAGATCAAGTCTCCCAGACCATTTGCTTCTCCAATCTAACAGCTTGAATGTTTGGTACCACTCAGTTATTCCTCCTGCAGATGGGTTGGGTGGTATTGCTTCTACTCTTTGTATATGTGTTTCTCCCAGGGAATTTGGAGTCTGTCACAGGTTACCCTGTAAAGACTGGAAGGTACACTCAATCTCCAGCTCTGCAAAACCAAAGGGATTGTTGTGCAGGGACTGGAGGCTTGCTGATAACTTCTGAATTCTGGAGTTTTCACTCTCCTTCTCTATCTCAAAACAATGCACAAAACATGAGTAAATAAATTTGCTTCCTTATGCCACATAACAATATTATAAACTCTTTACCTACTGTCTCAATAAATTATTTATCATACTGAGAGCTATAAGGCATCTGTGCCACAAGCACCATTCTTACTGCATTTATTCTTCAATCAGGGAAGTATCAAGTCAACACCATTCCTATTTTGGTTCCACTGGGACGTTGCACAGAATGGCACTGGCAAGCAATTTAGTTCTGAAAGAAGTTGAGGCTTAATTACAATTCAATTCAAACATTTCAAACTTTCTGTCCTTTCTCAAATCCTTGGCTTTTCATTTAGACCTGTCAGTCAGTACTTCATTAGGTATGTTCTGTTTCCCAGCATCTTGTCATTTATAATAATAAAATACACGGTCATGAATCTGCCTAGAGAAGGTTTTAAATAAATCTGTGTACATTTATAAATTTGGATGAACGTGTAATTCTTAATGTCCTGCATGGTTACGTGATAAATAATTGTCATTGACTTCCCTTGTTTTTAATTTCTGTGACAAAAGACTTGTTGCCATACATTTGAATAGCAGAAAGATTAACAAGGCACTACAGAATACAGTTGTTGTGTTTTGTGGGAGTTTTTTATGTTGGATATTGAATAAATGTTCACATCTTGCTGAGGGCATTTCTCCATGGAATTTTTAAGGTGAAAAATAATTCTAGTTGTGTAAAATGTGATGTTTAATTACCCTTTTTAGTCACTGGTACCCTGGCAATATGAGTTTGAGGGGTGCCAGTCAGATACTCCAGCCTTGAGGAAAGCCTTAAATGGGCTTTTTCAGGTCCAATGAAACTGAGTGGTGTTGGGAGCAGAGAGGACTGGCTCTGGCATTGTTTGCCTGTGATATACTCAGGGAAGTGAGCGTCCTCTGGGCAGTGGTCTCTTGTAGGTTCTTGGGACTTCAAATGGAACTGGCAATCCTCACACCTTGAAGGGCCACAGAGTAGCCTGTGAACCGGAAAGCAGACAATTTAGTTAATAATAGGTCACAAACAAAGAAAAAGATACCGGAGAAAAGCAGTGTGACAGTCAAGGCCAAGCACAGAGAGATAGAGTTTAACTGCTTATAGGAGCCTCTCTGGGGACCGTAATGGATTTTAGAGGAGGCCATATGTGACTGTTAAATTGGTTTCAACAAACAATATCTCTAGCAAAATTTTATTTTCCAAAGAAAACCTTTTATTTTTATCTAAAGCAGTCAAAATTTTTTTTCCAGGTAAAACAAGTGGAAAATAAATTGTCAGGTTTAGAACAGAAAGCTGGGTTTTTCACATTAAATAACTCCTTCCTACAATTTTTTTCTAAAAATATTATTCTCCAATTTAAAAATTGTGATTAATTAATCATAATTTAACAATAATCTCAAATCCTCATTTGTTTAAATTTTAAGGTGGTGCAGCACTGACTCGGCGTGAGTTACAACTCTTTAGAAAACTGCTCTGCAGAGACCAGATAAGACGAGTTTGGCTCCTCTCAAGTGACCTTTGTTTCCATCAAATTTTACCCTTTCTTGGAGGTAAGAGGGACTCTGATTTTTAGCTTTTTTAGTTCTAGTGACTATTTCTTTGAGCTTTTCATGTCCCCTACTCCCTCTCCTTCTGTGAGACTCCACATCTCAACATCCATTGCAGTGAGTTGACATTATTAATATTCTAACAACTCAAAAAGAAATAGGGCTGTATTGTGACAGCTACCAAGACAGTATGTGACCCAGAGCCATTGTGGTCTAAACAGTCTATCTGAGGGATAAACACAACGTGATAGTTGTTCATTGCCAGAGATGCTTGGTAGATCAGTCTGGCTTCACTTGGAAACAAATCACAGCCTTGCTCACCAAGCCCCTCCATTTCCTGCCAAGAGAATCTGCACACATCGTGACTTTGGCAGCCATCTTCTGAACCATCAAGAAAATTGTAAAATGGGTGCTAGCTAGGGTATACATGTGCAGGTAAAGGTCTTTAATATCCCATAATATGTAGCTACCCTAAAGTAATTCCAACAAGGTAACTGGTTAATTACATATTTCTAACTAAATACTCTTATAATTTTAAGGGAATATTTTTCCCAAGGTGGTTGTAAATTGCAGAGATAGATAGCATTAGGTAATTACCATTTTGAAAAATAGATGTTGTCACCATTAAAAGTGGGTACTTAGGACATATAATAGCAGTGTCACATTCATCACAGCATCTGAGAGACAGGATGCTTAAATGCAGTGAGAAGGCCGTTAATGCACAAAGGTTTTAAAACTGCCATCAGATCTCTTGTAGTCAATACTGGTGCTTTACATAAAAATTGCCTGTGCTGATGATAAGGTAACTTGTCTGAGCTCAAATCATTGGAGAACAATCAAATATGATAAATGATTGCCAGGCACTGCCATTTTCAAAGTAGAGACACAAACTTCAGATAGCAGAACTAAGACAATTCACAGAAACTTCAAGGGGGTGACCCCTTCAAGCATTGTGTGATTCCTGACAGTCAGTGTAAACTTTACCTGATTTTTATTGGCACAAACAGGTTTATTTTTGGTGCATCCAAACCTATCTATTTACATGATGTAGATACATTCTAGACTGAAATACAACATAATATATCTAGCTTATCCATAATTATTATTTAGAGTAGCTACACCCATGGAGACTCCCATAAAATATTATCAGACCATCTGTACTGAGCAATTACAGTTGTTGTTAACTTTGTTCATGGTCGAAGGTGGGCAGCACTGCTGCAGATGATGCCTGAGTGAAGTTCAAATTCAACACGTTAGCAGAGTAGGCATTTAAAGTGAAGTATAATTTTGATCTTATAATACAAAATTGTTATGATTGTTGTGTATTTTTATATTCATGAAATTTCCATGAGCTCACATGCAGCAGGGTGAAGGTGAAAATATACCTAATTTTTTCAAAAAGAAAGGAAGCACCTGTTTGGGGACCAATTATGAACTTCATAGAACTATCAGCCATAATTACTAAATAGCTACAGGATTCTCATTTAAGCAAAATCAACCATACTTGAAAACTAAACTTAGAATGTAAATGATGCAATCATTCATAATTCATTCTGCCACAGTACACAAAAGCAGAGCCTACAGTAGGCTGTTTTTAAATCATTTTGTGAAAATTAATACAGCCAATACTAGATTTTAAAGAGCTCTTTAAGGAGAAATAGATCTTTTAAAGGTAGTCAGCTTTATCCAGCATTTTATAACCAATCTTAAACTTGAATGCATCTACTTTAAAAGAAAGACTTTACAGAAAAGGCAATATTAGAAGCAGTCTGTCTTTGAAGAGAGTCATCTGTGTTTGGTGCTCAACAAAAATATTAGCAGATCATTAAAGAATGTTGAATTACCATTTGCAAGTCCCATACTTACTTGTAACTGGTAAGTTAACTCTTATATCTGGCAGTAGATAAAATCTGGTGGCCATACATTAGTGGAATCAATGATCCAAGGTAATCCAAGGATAATTTCTCAGGCAAGCTAACTGAGGGCAGGACCTCAAGATCTCAAATACAGCTATAGCTCTCTTGGGGAAGAAGAAAAGACTCTCAATATCAGTCCTTGATTTAGAGGTCTCAGCCTTTTTGCAGGCTAGAACAACCACACAAATTAGTTGTGTGACCAGACTGAGGTTTGCTGCCATTACCCTTGTTAATGGAAACTCATTATGGCAACTGGATATTCACACTACATGTCATTTTTATGTGAAATTATTTTTGTGCTCAGATAAATATCACCCTATACATGCAGAAATATTAGACAGCCAGAAAGCTGGTTACTTGGTGCAATACGTTGCAAAGCAGTAATTTTACAGTTTACAGTGTTACTCCCTCTCATGCACAGTTTAGTTGGAGATGAGAAGTTTAATATCTATGGTATATCTGCATACCAGTGTTAACCACTTTGTAAGCCACTATTAATCCTATGAGTTGCTTGGGCAAGAATTTTCAGCAAAAATATATTAATCACATTTAGTCCTTCTTTCTGATCACAAATTGCCCAAACAGATTGTGCCATCTTCTTATTTGTTTGCCATCAGTTATTCTTGATCAAATATTATGGTGGGGAAAACTGGGCCTACTGATTGATCAGAAATTGTTTGTTGATGTTGTAAATGTATATATAATGTATTCCTGTACACATAATAATTTCATATGCCATCTGTGATCCATCACTTCAGAAAATTTTATTAAATTCCCTGTGCTTTAACCTTTTTTCCACACAAAATGTTACATTTCTCCAAAACTGCTTACCCCAAACATTGCTAGCAATAAAACTGTTTTTCTTGTGGAGCCTATGTTATCTAACCACTCGGAGTCTGCCTGTTTAGTTCATGGTGGCAGTGTCCAATGGAGGGTCCATCAGATTTGTGCTGGGCTGGGCTGACAGTCCCAGGGGTCCATATGTATATATAGCACTCACAAGGAGGACTGGATACATATTATCCTGAAAAATATCTCTGATATCCAAGCTGATCTGGGACCTTCTCTTTACTCTTGTTTTCTTCTGATTCTATAGCTTAAGTCTGGCAATATCATGTATCGGTTATGTCTTTTTAATATGCACTGGTAAATCACATTAAATGGGGCCTTCTTGCAGATGGCCCCTGTATGAGTCTTTGGTTGAAGGTAGATGGTAACAGAGGAAGTTCCAGATTACAGCAAACCACAGATTCTGGTCTCTCCTGTCATATTGAATACCTATATATTCAATCAAGCTTTACTTGAAGCAAGGTTTGGAAAGAGTTGATTCCCTAGAGGGTGTGCTGAGATTTTTAATTTAACTCTGATTACTTCAACAAACACGGTGCACTTGCATTTGTGGAGCAGATAAAGCAATGCGTAAATGAAACAGTCCCATATTTTTAACATCTGCAAATGATTTGAACTCTTTACTGGTCACTTTCAATTTCATTAAACAATAATGCCATGAAAAAAATAGGAAGCCACAGTATTCCTTCATAATTTGAAAATATAACATTACAGATAATCGAATATAATTGCTCAGAGGTTCAAGGAAGTGCTTCTACAAACAATAATTCATATAACAAGAAAGAATACCCCATTGTCTATTTGGAAGGGTTAAAGGTGAGGAAGTGGGAATATAAACTATGCTATGCAATCAAATTCTTGACATAATTGCATTTGATTTTTGTGTTTTGTGTGCAAAAGCCACATAAAATCATGTGTTCTTAAAGTAGTATTTACTTTAAAGAAATCCTTCTGCATGTGTATTAGAAAATATGAAGCTATGTAAAAGTTCAGGCATTCAGCACATTTAACCATTTATGAGTTGTTAATTAATATTTCATTAACTAGTGCCTAAAAGAACAGGAAAAATGCTGCTCACCACGTCAGAGAAAGTAAGTGATCTTTAGTTGGTGTTGTAACGCACGAGCTGTATGAAGTTATGAAACACACTGGCTGCTATGGCACACGTGCATTGCTCTGATGGAGGAGATGGGTAAGTACCATAATGCACATTACATTCTCTGCACAAAGAATATAAATCCCTTTGGATCCTTTCGAGTCTACCTGACTTTTGTCTTCTACAGACTTAATTTCCTATCTTTAGTCTTTTAGCGGATCCCATTCTTTGCTCTATAGTAAAAATACATCCAGCAGTTGAATTGCTGCTCTTTGAAACTGAACAACCTTGTGATGCACTTTTAAAAGTTGCATTTACAGCAGTTGAACCACAACAGATTTTGAAAGGCTGTAAAAAATATTGTCATTTCTTCCAGTCAGAAGTGTTTCACAAGTGCAAAAACTGAGCTCAAATGTTTGCCACCTTGTATATAATACAATCTACATCATAATCTCTCCCTATTTCTGTCTAATTCTACAGGATATACACTTTCATGAACCATTCCCCCTCCTCCTCGTCATCATCATCATCAGTCACTAAAACTAATAGTGGTTCTTTTGACTATGATTGCTTTAAAATGTCAGGTAACTGTAATGAATTGTGCTGTTTGTATATACTCTGAAAAAATTTCTTAGTAAGGGTGGTAATATTAATTTACTGAAACATATCAAAACATTTGTGCAACCAGGAGACTAAAATCTGATTGTAATCTAAGAGGTATAAAGTTGGTAGGAAAAAAATCAGAGGACAGAACATGATAGTAAGGACATTTAAATGTATAGACAACTCAGAAGAACCGGGGAATATTTTAGAGACATGTGAGGTATTCCTTTGGCAATGTTCACAGACCATCAAATCCAACTGAAGTAGAGATGACCATATCCTGATGAAAATCAGGGTTGTATGGCTGAATCAGTTTGGGAGAAAAATGCTGGAAGTAGCATACAAAAAGTAACAAGCCATCGTTATATTTCCTGATAGTTTTGTATTAAAAAGCCAGTTTGCCCAAAACCAGGCATTTCTACTGTTTACCAGAAAATTTTAGTGTGCACAAATAGGACACAACAATTATTTTTCAAAAAAGGAAAATGTTTCACTGATCAAAAATTTGATCATAACAAAAAAAAAAATTATATTACGGTGTGTAAATAAATATTCACCATCAATCAAGGATACTGTCAGTGAGTTTTGGTAGGGCTGAATCTTTCCACAAAGCTGTAGATATATGTATAAAATATCTACCACTAAACCTCATAGATGAGCCGAGGTTTGGGAGAGCAGTAACAGTGAGGAACAGGATGTCTGCACAAAAATAATGTAAATAGCCTGTAGAGCTGCCTTGTAAGAAGTGCTTAAAGACAGGCAGATACAAAGTTACTCATCCTGGGATGCAGAAAGCTGGCCAGAATGCATGAGAGACCACATCTTTAGAAGACAGCAAGCATATATATCCTTCAGGCCAAAGTGTGTCTTGGAGATATCCAAACTGGCTGTAAACAAGCCAACTCATCACCTCATATACTATGCAAAACAGAATCCTACACAATCTAATTTATCCTGGCAAATATGATAAAAACTAGCTGGAGTATCTCCATGATGCACTACAGTCTCTGATACTGATGTACTCATGTATTTGTAGATAAGGCTTCCATATCTAGAAGAGGGTTTGGGGTTTTTTCAATGATGGGTTGTGGTTGTTTACTAGACTTTCTTAAACCTCTGTGCTAACTCTTCTCTTCCTCTAGGCAAAAAGATTGAAACAGGTATTTTTGATTTTCAGAAGTCTACCCCACTTCTCTGCTTCTGTCAAAAGTTTGCCAAGGCCTTGAATCTGTGCTGGGATTGTGTACTCTTTTCTCTGACCAGTGTGTCTGCATTAGAGAAAGAAAAAAATGCTTACAAGAGATGAAGAGTCGTGGAGTAAAACCAAGGATTTTGTTTCCCAACACAATAACTACCAAAAAACAAACAAAAAAAAAAACCACCCCAAAAAAGTGTGTGTGGGGAACTAGCAGCACCTACTAGGAATATTGAGACATCCACAAAGCAAGAGGATATCTGCCATATGAACTTAACTGCTTCACAAACTCTTGATTTAAATGCTCAGCAGGAAAAAAAAGGCTGCTATATTTGCAACTGAGCTATTAGATCACAAACCAATTCAATTGCAGCTGAATCATGGGACCAGCTGCAATATGAGCCCCAGAAATATTGATGATATTACAAATATTACACTAGAGGAATGTAGCTGAGAGCTGGTGATATACAGTGTATGTACTCTGAGTCCTGTAAGCAAAACCAAGCTGTTAATAAGAAATCTGTGAAACAAGCAACATTATCTGTTGGAGTCTGTGACAGCTGACAGGCAGGAATACCTTGCTGAGCAACAGTGTAGCTTGAAAAAGAGCAATTTGCTCACCAAGTGCCAGCAGAAATACTCCAAACTGAAAGAGGGAGGACAGCAGCATCCCAGTAGGATGGGGATCATCCACTCTTCCAGCAATCCTAAAGAAACAATTGAAGAAGTAACAGGCATATCTTCAAATAAAAGGAGGTGTTACATCTTCTGAAACAAGCACAGTGTGGATCTGCCTCCAAACAGTAGTGACAAAGGTCTTTGGTAAACTACAGATTGGCATGGGCTCAGAAACACTTAATAGTGGAGAATAACATTGCTCATGAACAGCCCCTGACAGCTCTGGCAACATTCAGGAGTGACCACTTTGTGTTAAATTATACAAGATCTCCTTGTCACTTGACAAGGTTTCTTCATCCCCTAGTAGGTACCTCCAAAACTAATTACAGATGCTTCCAGAAAGGATTCTAGTTTACACTGAATTTTTTATAAACTGAATGAGTCCCTTTTCAGGTGTTAAGATCAGAGCAGATAAAAATTTTATTTTATTAGGAAATGGAAAAGGCAAGGAAGAAGTTATGTGGTGCCTCAAATTACAATGTCTTCTACCTAAGAAAAGCAAAAACACAAGGCTGAGTGAAGAAAAGCTGATCAGTTTCCCTACTTTGGACAGACGATTTCTTTCTCCATCCAAACCCTAAGAAAGGTACCATGAGGTATCAGCTCAAGAGTTGATAGCACCTTAACACTCTGGGCTCTGTTCACTTTCTTGACAGTGATTTGCTTCCACATTTCTGTAGCCAGGGTGATTGTCATCCATGTCCAGCTTCTCCTGCTGGAGCCCTCTTAACTCCATGTGGAAATGCTAATTGAGAAGTATGAGCAGGACTCTCATTCCCACTGGAGAGAAGACTCTGATCTAACTCTTGTTCCAGTTAATGTTACTTGTACATGCTGAAATAGCGTTGGCAGGAGATGGCTTCTCTTTCCTCTTCTTACACTCCAAAATAACTTACAGTTTAATAGATCAACAATAAGAATTCAAATTCACTCAGGCAGAACTAGACCTGGATCCTCCTACATGTTTCAAAATTCACTGTGCCTTTAAGATACTAGAAGAAGAAAGACTGATGAAAACTACTCTGACCCATTTGTGAATCTTATCTTACAAATACACCACACACACACCCCCCCACACACCCCGAGAAAAAAAAGTCAGCAAAGATAATCCAAATCTGTAACTATTCAAGGATACTAAGTGAAGCTGCATCTTTTTTGAATGTAGTGCATGTGAAAAAATAATTCACACAGCTTTTACCTACAGTTTTGTTTAAAGGGAACTAAGCATAAATTCCCGCAATTTAATCACTGGTATTGACACTGGACAGGCACAACTTGAAACAGATATTCTTGAGAAGTAGCAACAAAAGGGGGGAGCATGTCATTTTCCAATAATGAATGTTAAACTCAGATCATTTATGGGACAGTAAGGGAAGTGCAAAGAGTATAGTGATTGACAGTAAAAAGAGATTTCTAGCTTGTGTGGTCATGCTGCGGTTCTGCAAAGGGGACTACAGGATACAGATACACAAACTGACCTCGCTCCAGTACATTCAGTCAAGAATTGTAATCACAAAACTGAAGGTGCTACAGTCTACTGAAACACCCTGTACAGACAATGTTACACTGCAGAGAAATGGGAATGATTTGTTGCCAGATGGGAGTTCCAGCCAAAGACACCCTCAGTACCCTCAAGGCGGTCTGCAGAGTCAGTGGGAATAGCAGCCAAGAGATGGGTCGTGGTGGCTGAACAGAGAACGGAGCTTTTCCGTACAGGACCATTGCAACTCACGGAAGTCTCTGTCATTGCTTGTGCTGAAAGTCATGCACTCCAGACAGGATTTGGTTTCCTCTTGGATGACTGCAGCCCCTGTGGTGGATTGCCAGCTGCCCACCTGCCTGCTCTCTCACTACCCTTCTCAAGTGGAGGGGGAGAAAAATAAGACAGAAAATCTCATGTGTTGAGATAAAGACAGGGAGATCACTACCAAAGTAGTGTCATGGGCAAGACAGACCTGATTTGGGGGAAAGAAATTTAATTTCTTGTCAATAAAAAAATATATTTGGCTAGTGAGAAACAAAGCCAAAAAATACCTTTGTCTGTCACCCACCTCCCAAAGGCTCACTTTTAGCTGCATCTGGTTCATGATAGCAATGACAGAGAAATCACATACAATTTCGTTGGCCAGCAGTGAACCTGTTCACAAACCAAAAACAGAGCAGTGAGCCATCATGCATGCTTCAATCTGTTTGGAATAGAAAGAAATGGGGTTTGGAAAATTGCAGGAAGCCACCAAGAAAAAATGAAGCAGCAACAATGTTCAGGGAAATCTTCCAGCATAAGTAATACCAGTGACAGACTGACCTCCATACATGTTTTTACACGAAAGTGCCCGAACACAGTGAGAAGGGCTGTTGGAAACAAGGTTCCTCAGAAGGGGTCTGGGTAGGCAGGCAGAGCTCAGCAGAGCGGTGAACAACAAAAGCTGCAGTGCTGGACCTGCACGGGCCGCTGATGGAAAAGGAAGGAGACTTTGGAGGAGATATCAGAAAGTCAGTCTGCCTGCTAATGGCTTGAAGCCAAGCTGCTGCTGCAGATTCTGAGAAACACAATTGCCACAAGGGACTTCCAGCAGGAAAATAAAAAAGTATATCCTATCACCCTCACCCGTGCACAAGTGTCACTTTCCTCTCTAGCAATGCCCTTAATTTTTTGTAGAGGAACCTGTTCCTGTAGAAGGATGTGATAATTTCCATAGGAGATTATGCTTGAGGATAAGCTGCAAAATAATTTCTCTTCTGTATGTTTTAGCTTCTGTTTATTTATAAAGGGAGAGTATCTAGATTCTGAACTCAGGTCAAAGCTATCCAAATCAACAATTTAGTGGCTTTTCTCTTTTTTGGGTTCCCCCCCCCCTCAGTGAAAAGGAGAGTAAAACAAAGAGGTTTGGACTGGGCATTATGTTGTGACTCCAAAATAGGGTATTTTAAGAAACAGTAGACAAGAAACAGCTCAAAAAAATTGAGCTTATCAGTTTCAAAAACTGAAAGCAAACTGCTGCTGAGGTTGGCTGAGGAGAGCATTCTAAAAAGTTGCAGAATGTGGAATAGCACAAACCCAAACCAACCGATTCCTGCCCCTCACTGAAGAAACACACACCTGTGCGGGCGCGACCAGGACCCGCCGCTCCTGGGAGCCAGGTGAGCTGAGGGAAACGGGCCCCGTTCCCGCGGAGCGGGAAAGTTCTCCGGAATGCGGAGCGGGAAAAGTAAAGTGATTTACTCTTCCGAGGAAAATCCCTGCCTGGTACCCTGCCTTCCCCGCGCCCTGAGCAAATGCCTTCTTTATCGATTGCTGAAGAGCACTTGCAGTGTCGGCTGGAGCCGGGCCGGGGGTGGCTGGGGTGGCTGCCGGATGCCCTGAGGCGCGGCCGAGCAGCCTGTCGGGCGCGGACCGTGCCGGCCACTGTCCCACAGCCCCGGGCCAGCAACCACCAGAGGAGCGAGGCTGCCTTACGGGGAATGGGGGGGATATTGGCACTGCAAGGAACAAAGGCGGGGGGAGAGGAGGGTGGATGAGGAGAGCGGGAATGGGGAGGCGAAAAATAAACAGGCCGAAAACCCCCGAGCGGGGCGGTGGAGGCGGGAGGCCCGAGGCGGGACGGG
>VXBZ01000388.1:1875055-1886728 GCA_013399135.1 Heliornis fulica | reverse complement strand
CCGAGGGGGCGCTGGGGGTGAGGTGGGCCGGCGCCTTCGTGGGTGTTTCCGTGGGGTTTTTCGCGAGCCCTGAGCCGCAGGGCAGCTGCGGGTCCGGCCGGCGCTCGCCGCCGGTGGTACGTGTCTCTCGCCGGGCGCTTCGCGAGTGTCGGAGCCCGGGGCTGCGGCCGCCGCTGCTGTTAATTCTCCTCAGCTGTTTCTACTCCCTAATTCTCCTCTCGGCTGGAGGCTCAGCCCTGTCTACTCTCTGGGCTGAGGGAATCATTTATCTGCCTATTTCGGGCGCTGTTCCCCCTCCCGGCGCCTTGGCGCGGAAGCGGGCGGGCTGTTCAAGGCGCCTCTCTCTCCTGCGCCTTTCGAAGCCCCTTTTCCGTAATGCATCCAGAGCGGAGTAAGCCCGAGAGGCAAACGGGCGCTCTGCGGCCGCGTCTCTCTCAGCCCGGGCACCGCCGAGCACCTCTCCCCGGCCGGGCCCGGGTCACCGTGCTCACCGCACCCGCGGTGCCGTAGCTGCGCCTCAAAACCCCTCTGGTGTGAGAACCGGCACGAGTCGTGACCCTGAGCCGCCCGCGAGCGGTTCATCAAGGGATCCGGGTGTTGGTCTCGGCGGGCCCGCCGCGCATCCCTGCCCCGAGTGCTTTTTGTTTGCTGGCCCTCCGCGCACCTGCCGAGCGCGGTAGTCTGCTGAGGCTGAGAGTTCTCTAGCCCTGGGGAGCGACGCGTTCTGTGAACACCTCTGTCTAACGCGGAGTTGGGTTTCAGAGGCAGCCCGTGAATCGGGACTGGTGTTGTGGTCGTGGGAGGCGATACCTGGTTTCTTTGAAGAGAACTTGACTTACAAAATGGAAAATAAGGGGGTGTTGGAGGGGTAAAATGTTTACTTTATCTGTCATCAGCATAGCTAGCCATTTAATCCCTCTCTGCTGCATCAGCAATTTGTTTTCATTTCCCGTTTTTATTGCCCTTTCCGTAATGATGTTCTATTGATTGAATTCCTTTTCTTTCTTATCGCTGTGGATGTTGATCACTAATTCAATCCTTATCAGTATTTGTAGCTACAGTTCATCTTATATCATCATCTTAAATAAAAGAAAAAAAAAGAAAAATCATATAGGCAGTGCCCTTATGCATTTCACAACTTTGAATTTATTGCAGTCACACAATATCTATGCCTTTATTTTTCATTTGTGTTTTCTTTGCGATGTTAATATAACTTGTCCCATCTCGGGCAAGCCTTGATTGCTAAAAGTGAAATAAAAATGAACTAGCTGCCTTTAATGATCATTTTAGCTTGTCTCATTGTGTGTTCTCCAATTACAATATGATGTGAGTTGTAAGTCTATACATCTCTTCTCCTTCCTGGCTCCCTCCCTTATTTTTATTTTTTTTTCACCAAATTTTTTAAGAATCAGCAAGTCCATTTTTCACCTAACTCAGATTTGTTTAAATATGGTGCCAAAATGCATGGGATTATTCTGGTTTGGTTTTTTCCTTCCCTAAGAAAACAAACCAAAACAAACAACAAAACTACTACCCAACCCCTCCCCCCCAAAAAACCTGGAGTTAAAATATGTGCGTAGAAATGTTTAATAGACAGTGGGGAACCAGAGATTTCTTCCTTTTGGGAAAGAACGCTTACCAACGTTTATTGAATTTGCTTGTCTGCATGAAGAAAAGAACTGTTGTTTTGTTATCTAGCAGCTGTAGGAAGATTGACAGCTACAAATTGCAAATCTATGAAGGATCTGTCCATGACACAGTTTTTAGTTCATTTAGATAGTTATCCTACACATCTTGTCATTTGCAAAATTATATAAACAAGATCAGTAAGTTTGTGGAGAAGATATAAATGCAGTGAATATACTGTAAAGATTTTGAAGCTCTCTGGGATAATTAGCAGAGCATGGTCTTGCCTGAAATATGACATTAATACAGTTAATTTAAATTCAGATATAAACACACCATTGTAAACATTTCACTGTAGAAAAGAAATACATATTTTGAAACATGCTAGCTCTGTCAGAAGAACATTAAGTGTAATAGTCTTTTTGTTAAGATAAAGAGAACATCATTGATGTCGTGGCGTGCTTTGCATTTTTAAACAGAATCTAATGAATTACAAACATTCATTATGCTACAGCAATTGCTGAAACTTCTCAGGACCCCAAAATAGAGAGTTATTTGTGTACTGATATGTGCATGTTTTCAGATTATGGTTTGACTGTAAAAACAGCAATAAATAAACCCCCCTCTTATTCTGAAATTAATTCTCTGCTAGCTTGCAAGCTCCAAATCTCTTGTTGGTTTACTTCTATCTTGTAAGTTTATGTTTATATAGACTTCACTGTATGGAACTTTCTCTTGGGAAGTGTGGGAAAGCTACAGGAGGGGGCTGGGAACAGTCTTTGTTGGGTCTTGGAAGCGTTAAGGGTATATAGTCTGCTGCGGAAGGTCAGGCTTACCAAATGTCTGAGAAAGAAGATAGCTGAAATTTTCAAAGGTCAAAAGGAGCAATGTGCTAATTTTGAAGGACATCTTGTATAAATACAGTGTAACATGTCAAGATGCTAAAAAATAATTATTTCTTGTCCTGTGTTTTTATCTAAATGTTTACTTTAACAATTCACTGTTTCTTAAATATATTTATAAAAAAGCTAGTGTTCTTTTAATGCTGTTTCATTCTCTGGGCTCCAGTTTGAGCCAGTGGAAGGGGGCTGTATTTATAGGCCCAAGACAACTCACAACTTTTGAATGCCTCTGTTCATGCCTATTCCTGGCACTGCACATTGTGGACTGCCACTTTCCAAAAATGGATTTCTTTGAGACATGTGGGTCTTTCAAATTTGGGTTCATTTTACCTCCTATTTGGTTCCCATGTGTGCATGGCAGAGGTGATGGTCACGGTCAGCAGACAGATAACATAGAGCTTATAGCTGCTGTCTGCCTCGACCACTGGCACTGTAGGTTGACATGCTTATGGTCCAAAAGGCTGCTTGGCTTGGGTCAGTACAGCTAACACTACGTGGTTCTTTTGGGGATGTGGGTATCCTCCTCTGCTCACCAAGGATAACTACTGACAGTTTAGTGCTGAACTCTCTTTATAACTGGTCTGAATTTATTGCAAAATACTTTCTATTAATCCTTTATCTTGAGAAGAGATTCCTGCTGTGGCACTATGTTTTTAAATTAACTCAAACCTGGGCAGATTCAAAATGCCGGAGACACTTTTAGAAGAAGCAGTGTTAAACAATGTAGTTGTAATCTGAGGTGGATTATCCCTAATATTCCATGCCATTCTCCTTGAACGAATTGTGGTGGGTCTGAAGTGGGAATTGCAACAGGCTATACATCTGCAGGAACTCTGGGTCACAAAGCCAGTCCTAGGTTTGATCTAAAGTAATCAAGTATTGTTGCTCCTTGAGGGAAGTGTTTAATGCTTGTCTCCCAGGCAAGAAAGAAGGGGATGTCTGTTACATGGGGAGTGAAGTTTTAAATGAGACAAGTCTGTCTCATAATGGTGATGTTGCAGATGATTTAATTGTGAGCTAATGTAAATGGTGTCTAGAAAACCAGACAAATCTCCAAATTGCAAATCAAAATTAAAGGAAGAGATAGCATTTGAAGGCTGATACCTGATAGTGTCTCAGGGCTAGAAATAAATGTTACTCTATGAAAGAACTAGGGAGCTTTTTTTTTCTCTAATGGTATAAAACACCTGTTTTTTTTCCCTTGTGAGATGATGATCACTTGACTTTATCATACAATTCAGATGTTGAGATAAGCTTCCTTTGGCAAGGAAGAGTCATTGTATTTCTCAGTGTATTCTGCTCTGGTGGCAGGCCTGCCAATGACGCTATTAGCCAAGGAACTGTTCCTTTAGCTCAAGTAGGAAAGATCTCCACTTGGAAGAGAGGCTTTTGAGCCCTTTCTTCCACAATAGGAGGAGTTCCTATCAGTTTTGTAGCAGTAGTTTTAAGCAGCTTCAATTACGTATTCTTAACTTTGTTTCACTAATGGGAGCACACCTTTTAGACTCTCTGACCTTTTTCAGTGAGGTTAGCTACTACTGAAGCCACCCTGCCTGTTCTGTTAGGTTGTAATTCCTTTTACCAAGTCAACTTTTGCCTTTCTTTATTCTTGCACTCTGGTTTTGATCATCTTCCCTCAGTTCTCGGAAATATTTTGTATTCATTAATCCTTACCTTTCTCACTGATAGACCCCTTCTGTCTCCCTTAGTCTATCCAGAGAAACCAATTCCTTCTACTCCAACTGTTTGGTTTGCTCACCAGCTCTTAGATCTCTTTACACCTACAACTTTTTCTCCCACTTCAAAGCTAGTCATGACAATGTGACAGCACACATTTTCTTTTTCCAGCTGCAGTGTGTATCTGCAACTCTAGTATTGAGTTTCTGAACTTGAATTTTCTTGCCACTAACACTGCACATGAAGTTGTCCCTGTGAAGAGAGTTCATACTGACAAGTAGTATTACTGTGGAAATGGGTGATCCATCCATGTTCTTGAAAGCCAGCAGAATTGATGCTTAAGGACTTGCAGTCTGTGTGTGAGCGCAGCACCATTGTACAGATAATCAAAAAGACATATGCAAACCTAACTTTCTTTGTTAAAAGGTTAACTGACAAACTGCTCATAGATTCTACTTGCTCCCAAAGCAAAAAGCAGTCTTCTTGAGCCTGTGCCTCCATTCCCTGGTAAGTCTTCCAAGTCTCAGAATTTTCTCTTGACCTATTGACTTCGACCAAGCTTAGTTTTTTGCCTACAAAATGTATTAGAAGGCTCTGAGAGCCCGGAGCACAGAATTCTGCTTTATTGCAGCTGCTCTAGAACAGAGTAATCTGTCCCTGCATTATATTTTTTCACCAGTGGTAGCTTCTTGCCAGCTCATCATGGGAAATACTGTAGTTCCAGTACTAGCCAAACTTATAAATCTACTTAAGAAATGTTTTAAATGCATGTATTTGTGGTGTCAGGTAAGGATGAGAAAGAGTTCTTCACATATAATGAATGTGCCCAGTACTGAGTCAGACATAGCCACCCTGAAAATGTCAGGTCATCAAGTTCAGCGTTTTTGAATTGGGTTTGAGGTGTGGGAGACCCACTTATATGTTGCCATTTCAAGCAAGTATTGCAGTCTTTGTTTTGCCATAATTCAAAGAACAGATGAATGAGGCTGTATCAGGCTGTAAAATTAAAAGGAAAAATCACCTTGGAAAGAACAGAAGCCAACCATTTTTCAAAGCAAAAGATCAAGATGGAATACTTGGGCTCTAAAAGAGAAATTACACGAACATTATTAGCATAAGAATGTGGGTTTGTAGTGCAAAGTCTAATGAAGTGTTAAGTCCCCTTCTATTACATACAAAATATAAAAAGTGAAAAAGACCTAGGATATAAACAGTAGTCACGAAGGTAGTAACACGTTTTTTCAAAACTAGGACTTGTGAAATGCCCAAATCAAGAGATCATTGCATTATCCAATGCTCATCCTGTTCTGCATGTCACATCCTCCCCCTTACAACTGAATACTATTTTAACCCTGCTAGGAGATCAGTAGTCTTAATAGTAAAATCTTTTTTTTTTCTTGCTGTGCTTCACAGCTCTTCAATGAAATTTTCAGAGTAGTGATACCACCTGGACTCCTATGTGGCAGGTACAAGCATTAAAGCTTCTGTGGCTCGGATCCTGCACTGTCATGCTGGTCACTCAGGCACTGAGAAATGTGATTATTGGTCACATCTCTTAAGCTTGGATCAAGGGCCATTCTTTGTATTCCTGCTGTAGAAACAGGATTAGACTCAGTTCTCTGGAGCAACATCCGATTGCATTTATTAGTGAATTCTTCTGTTGTACTTCCATCTCATTTACTGCAAACCTCTTGGCTTTTGCTATCCAAAGAAGGCTGTGGATTGTTTATAACCTTTTTTTTAATTCCAGTGATTTGCTGTGCAAGTTTTCATTGTATTTAGAAAAGAGCAAGCAGGCTGAAACTACCAGCAGGCTTGTCACTCCCTGCTTGTGAAGGAATAACTACAATATTTTGCTAAATATTGTTTTTATGTTGCTTTGTGTTAATATCTTCCTATGCAGTTCAGAGGTAAAGGGATTGTCTGTTCCCTTGGTGTATAAACAAAGTTTGAACTGCACCTTCAGATTGCTAGGCAGGTTTGTATCACCTCATCTAATAAATTGTTAAGTAAAATAGCTGTGTCTGCTTGAACTGAGTTAGTGGAGAACATGGTACATGCTTTGCCAGATCTACCATTATTCTATAATCTTTCCCTGGTAACCTTCGATCCCATTCAAGTCTGGAGGAATATTCCAAATCATTTATCTAAATTGTCATCCTGATCACAGGACATTATTTTTTTTCCCCATATCACTTGTTTATGTGGGGCACCAGGGCAAAGAAAAAACCTAACCTGGTTTCTCATTCCAGGCTCATCTTCTACCCCATCACTCCAGTTTTGTTTTCTACTCCTAGGCTTCTCCAGACATCTTGCCCAGTTGAAAGTTTCTTTTAATAGCCCCCTTCCTCCCCTGCTCCTACACAGGTTCACTGATCTCAGCATTTCTTTTTCTCTCGTTTTACTTCCCGTACAATTTTGCTTGTCTGCTCTACAGTCTCCTTACTCCAATTCTGTTCTGGTGTAGAGGCAACTGTTGTTGCCATTTGAAAACTAACAAAAGCCCGCTCTTTCTTGAAATTGCCTGAGGTTGTAAGGGGAAAAGCTTTACCTGTTGGTTGCCTAGGTAGCTGAAGCTGTGCTGGTGCCATCAAATTAAGAAAAAATAATCTGGGTAGATTTTTACCATGTCCCTGAATGTGTAAGATAAAATGTTAAACACATGCTGAGTTTTAGAGAACATAGCTGTTAAACTCTTAAACCTCTACAGAAAACTTCACACACTTATGGAGCAGACAAGCATCTCTTCCTTTTGAAGAATCAATCTATGTCATTAGAACACATTAGCAATGTCATTGTTTCAATCAAATGTTGTGTCATTCCAGAAGTGAAGGAAAGCCTTTAGATTTTCTCAGAAAAACAGGATTTGTTCATGTGAAAGCATTCCTGTTTTCTATTACACTATATATAGAAAACTGTGAAATTTTGGTGGAGTATTTATTGAAAAGGCCTAAGTAAAATGTCAGCATAGTGACCCTTGTTCAAAACTGTACCTAGCCATACTCATACAGCACCCTGTAATAAGAAATGTTGGGCAGCCTTAGGTAGTCACACAGTTCCCATCCTGCCTTTTGATACATCAGGAGTCACCTGGAGTATGTTTCCATGTGCACATCCCCAGGACTGCTGGGATGTGCTTGCACTGTTCATCGCTGCGTGGAGAAGCCAGTTAAGTACAAAACCCCACGTGAATTAACAAAAGGAGAATGCTCTGGTAATAGGTCTCCTACATGCAGAGTAGTTCAAGAATTCCCACAGAATAGTTCTTTGCACAGTGTACCTGTGAGTGTACTGGGGGATGGACCTTACACTGCAAAGCAGTTACATCTGTGAGTATACATGTAGCATGTCTGCAGGCGTAGAAGTGAAAGGGAGAAAGTGCGTGGTAATGTTGGCATCAGAGGGCTGCATCCAGNAGGAGGCTCCGGGGAGACCTTCGTGGTGTCTGCCTGTACCTCAAGGGGGCCTACAAGAAAGATGGGGAGAGGCTGTTCAGTAGGGCCTGTGTGACAGGACAAGGGGTGATGATTTCAAAATAGAGGGAGGGAGATTTAGATTGGATATTAGGAAAAAGTTCTTTCCTGTAAGAGTGGTGGAGCACTGGAACAGGTTGCCCAGGGAGGTGGTGGATGCCCCATCCCTGGAGAAGTTCAAGGCCAGGTTGGATGAGGCCCTGAGCAACCTGATGTAGTTGGGGGTGTCCCTGCTTCTTGCAGGGGGGGTGGACTAGATGACCTCTGGGAGTCGCTTCTAACCCTAATCATTCTATGATTCTATGATTCAGAAGACTTCGGTAGCAATCAAACTCAAGATGACTGTGTTATCCACAATTGGAAGAGACCTGTATGCTGATGGATAGATGCACAAAGTGAGGGGGATTGGTATGCATCTGCTTGAAAATAAGATGGAAGTGAGAATAAAATGCAGTTACATCTTAAGGCGCTGCAATCTGAGAAGTAACACTGTACTGTAATCACTTTACCTATTGGAACGTTCACATACGTGGTTCAGCTTGTTATCTGTGAGCGTGGAGTTTCTGAAGATGGCAACTAATTGCCAAATGGAGATGACCTTCTTAGGCTTTCAGTTGTTAAAAAATAAATGCTTCCTCTCATTGCATAAAAAATTAAGTTGCAAAATATGGCTTTCATAGGGCTTTTTTTGCTTTATTTAATCTGTAAAAGTATAATTTTTCTCACTTTTGCATTATTTCAGTGTGCTGTGAGCATCTAACCAGGCATACTCATTGAGAAATTATTGAAAATGTTACTGCTTTGCTTTCTGGCAGACAGTCTATAATCCAGTTTGTCAAATGAATTTTCTTGATTGCCTTGCAGCATATGCAAAGTACTTAAAAATGTCATAATTACCTCTCTGAAAAGTTGGGGGGGCGGGAGTGCAGGGAGGAAAACATAAAAGAAAACAGGCAAAAATTCAGCTTTCTATTCTTATGCATAAAGGAAATGGTACTGTTAAAGGCAGCACAAAAGATGTAACAGTAATGTTGTAATGAGAGCAATCAAGTCCTTCAGAATGCTGGATAGCGGTTTTACCGGGCGGAGGGGGGGTGTGTACCCACAGGCTGCTGCATACAACACTACACATGTATTTTATTTTATTGGCCAAGCTAAACTTAAACTCTCAAATGTGCTTGCTGTCTGATTTTTCACTTGAATATAAATGTTTGAGTTGTCAGTTCTGCAGGACTTGGAAATGCGTGACACTGGCTAAAGTCAATGGCTGTCCCTCTGCCTCAGTCTGCTGTTCAAAATTGCTATAAAGAGCAAAAAGAACTGATTCCCCTTCTCCTGTGATATTTAATGTACTTTAATATGCATGTAAACAATTGTCTCTAGCTTGCTACAGAATTTGCAACTTAGGTTGACTTTGCCTACTCTGAAACAGGGAGAAATGTTTTTCTTAGATATTATGATGTTTGTTATAGCTTGTCTAGGCTGCTGTTTCTTGTATGCTAACTTATTTCCTTCTTACCAAATCATGCTTACGGTGTTTGTCAGGAATCTGTGGAGGGCAAAGGTGTAAACTCTTAGCAAACAGACAGGATTTCGGAGAGAAGCGAGGAAACACTTAGCAAGATTCATGGTATGAATTAAGCTGCTAGTTGATTAGCTTGTGTGGCTTCTTTCCAACCACTCCAGAAAGGCCAATGTGTGGTACAATAAATCTCGAGATCTTGGGGCTGATATTCCAGTATCTTACCCTCTCCATTTCTAAAATGTCAGTAGTGTTTATAAATCAGACGTTTCCACTCAGTGTTCTGGGCACTCTGTGCCTTTGTAGCCAGGCTGGAGAGAGCTCCACGATTGTTGTTACCTTTTGGCTGAAACCCCCAAGAATCATCTGAAGAAAAAAAAAAAAAAATGTGAACAGACCTTCTCGGCCTGTTGCCAGGAGGTGTCACTACAGCTCAGGAGTAACTATTGTGTCCCTTGAGACTCACTTTAATACCTTCAAGGTCTCACGTAAGTGCTGGCGTCGTCATGTGCGCTAGTCCCCTGCCCTTTATCATATGGCTGAGGAGGGAACGCTGGAATTGTGCGGTCCAGTAATTAATATATAGAAAAGTAGAGAGGGTATGCTAATAAATGTGCAGTACCTCAAACGTACCCTTAGTACACTGCTACTGGAATAAGGAAGCGATGTGACGCGTGTGCATCCTTCCTTTGGGGAATCAGTGCTTACACAGAGCTATCTGATGCAGTCATTTGTACTCCCTTGGTTCTACTCATCTCTCAGGGTTGTAGCAGAGTCCTGGAAATCACTGATCAAACGTATTATGCTAGAATTAGCGTGGCAAAATGTCTGGTGAAAGCCAGGAGAGTGGAAGTGTCAGCCTGAAGGAGATGGAAGCATGAGTAGATTTTGGAATTGTATCCTTAAATGCTACTGATACCACTCTTCCAAAACAATTTAAATCATTTATTTTAATGCATTATAAGGTTTTTATTCTCAATCAGTTTTGCACAGCATATTATATGTATTTTATACAGCCTGCTAATGAGCTGAAGACTTGTTAATTATATGTGTGTGGAATGGCATAGCTGTTGAATTATGCACATTATTTTTCTTTATAACGAAGCCTTCCTCTTAACTGTATCTGTCCTGGTTGAAATTGTACTCTTTGAGTTCCTATTGCTAATTCCTCTACTGTCACTTCATTACCATCAATCTTAGGAATTTGTTGTGTGAGGAGTCAGTCTGAAATGTGGAAGAGTTGGCTAGGCAATAAAAAATATACTGTTTTAAAGCAGCTTCCTGTGTCACATAAAACAGCTGTTGGGAATTTTATATTCCCTGAAATAAAAAAAAAGTTTAATAAAGGAGTGTAAAATCTGTAATGGTTCATTTCACTTTCTTACTTCAGCTGTCTAGTTTGTAATTCATTACAGTTTTCCTGTTTAATTTTGTCATATTGATATGGAACACCACACACACACCCCAAACCAGAAGAAAACCACCAAAACAAACATAAACCACCAGCAGCCAAATCCAAAGCTATACATGTTATTTACAGCAAAATAATCTATTATACCAGATGAGTGTTGTAGAATTGGAATCTAAGTAGAGATAGGTACACTATTTCCTGAATTTATTACCCTTACAAAGAGTATAAAATGTAATGGCAAAGCTGGTCGGCTGTTTCTTACCTTGGATAATTTCAGAAAGCTACAAAGATTTGCAGTGTTGGTGATGCCAGTTACTTATCAAACAGCATTTTCTAATGGAAAATTGGTGGATAGTATAGAATTTACGTCATTATGTAAAAAAAAAAAGATTTCAAAATCCCTCTCTTTTACTATGAATTATTCATATTAATGAATACTGATATCTAGCTCTGTATGTATTCAATGTTTAATTTCCATGTGTTGGAGGTCATTCTCATAGATCTAGGGGAAACATGGACAATGAAAGCAAACTGATATACCTTCACTTTTACTGAGAGCTCTGACCACTGTGAGGTTGCTGTTAAAATCTGACCATCTAGTGCTCTTTATTGTTCGATCACACACCTACACTGCATCTTTTAAGTCTCAGTTGGGGAAAGACATGCAAAAAAAAGTGAAAACCTGTATGGAAAACTTGGAAAACTGTTGACTGGATGTTAGGTGTGCCTGTGTTGTGTTTTCACCCCAGCTGAGAGCTGAACACCATGCAGCTGTTCTCTAAAATGCTGGAGGTGAGAGGATAGAGAAGAAAACCAACAAGGCAGGACAAACCTCATGGGCTGGGCTGAGGACAGTTTGCTGGGACAATATGCAGGGTATAATTTCTTACCGAACTGTACACCCCTGGGCCTTACAGCTCGGAGCCGTCCCAGAACCAGATCACCCCCAAAACCACATGTCCTCAAGCCGTGCCCCCCATCCCCACTGACCACCCCTTCCCCTGAGCATGATGTCACTGGCATGGAATACTCTCTTTGGCTGGTTTGGGTCACCTGTCCTGG
>VXBZ01000388.1:1700822-1875007 GCA_013399135.1 Heliornis fulica | reverse complement strand
CCTTCTTGTTATGAAGAACTGAAGTCCTTGACTGCTTGGCAACAGCTGGAAACGTTGGAGTGTTATCAGTGCTGCTCTCATCCCAGCTCCCAAACATGGCATTCCACCAGCTCCTGGAACAAAAACTATCCTAGCTGGAACCAGGACAGTCTGGCACCTCTTAATTGCACCCTGGTGCATTCAAGTTTGATTCTGGTATTTAAAGCGGTGATTTTGATTTAGGAGTCTTAAATAGATGGAGAACAGCTTATGGTAGCAGTTTTCTCAAGTCAGTATTGTGCTATCCATGTTTAAGGGGTCAAAATTTTCTGGGGCTTTGTGCTTGAGTGTATTCCTTACAGAGCACTTTGATTTGCCATGCTACCCTCTTCCCAAGTTGTGGGTTGTGGGATCTGCCCCAGGCTAATGAAACGTCCCTGCCCTTGTGCAGGTGCTGTTGGAGAGCAGAGGTAGTTTAGACCAGGACACCTCTCATGTAGAAAATTACAAACTTAAATTGAAGCAGGACTGGTAAGCTGAAAGTCTGTTTGAACTGGGGTTTGATGGTAAATATTGATTCTTTCAAAAACAAACAAACAGAACCCCAGAAAATCACAGGTGCAGGCAAATCAAAACACACCTTAACAAAAAACTGTCTTCAGTTTAGAAAAAGTGGAGTTTTTCTTCTTTAAGATACTATGTTAAAAATGAAAGATGTGTGGAAATGGGTAGTGAAGTCATTTTGATCAAGATTTCTGAAACTTTGTGGGAGATTTAGAAGGTAAGAAAAGCAAAGGTTTAACAGGTGTAATGGAGGGAACCAGAGTTTTACTTGGTATTTTCTGTGTTTGTTTAGATGAGTTCTATATGGCTAAAACAAGCAGAAGTCATTAGACTGTTTTGGTTGCAGGCCCTGGCTACATAAATGAGGATTAACTCCAACAAACAAAGAATTCTGATACTGTTAGTTGAGCACACAACCAGAAATTTGGTGTGTTAACAGAGCTGCATTCGTGAACTTCAGAGCCTTCCACGTTCTTCTCTAGCTAATAGGTATTTTTTGTGGTTTGCAAGCAACTTTAACAAAAGCTGCAGTGTCATAGTATGTGTATCTTGAACACACACTCATGGGAAGAGGAACAGGTCCAAAGAAACAAAAATCCAAAATCAGCATGAAGTCATCTTAAATCTGTCTTGTTACTTATGCAGAGTGTTCAAGAGGTTTCATCTGTAGTGCTAACGTCAGCTTGTTTCAAATAAGCCACGAAATGTCTATTAGACAGATTATCAGCCTTAAAGGATTATGCCTTTTTCATCTTAGGTGCTGCTGCAATACAAACACAATAAAAATAATCAGCTTATTTAAGTTCAAGCAGGTGGTCTAAAGGGAAAAGTACTTTTTTTTTTTTCTTTTTTTTGTTCCCCTCCATTTTCAACAGTGGAACATGCGATTGTGTAGACAGTAATTAAGGAAATTGTTTAGAAGCGTTTTGAAGTCTTAAGTTTAAGGTAATCAGGGTTGGTTTGTTTTTCTGTGTATTCTTTTAAACTACTGATGTCATGGTACAATATGGATGGGAAGAACTTGAATTTTCTTGTCTGCTTTCTGAAGGAGAGTGGTGTATCATGGAAAGATGGTGGGTGGATTTCCCTTTGTAGCCAGTTAATGACCTGGCAATCATCCAAATTTTGTTACTGAAAATGTTACTTTAATGTTTTTCCCCATACAGAGTACTGATTTTTCTCTTCTTGCCTTTGAAACATGGTACCTTTGCAATGACCATTTCCTTCTGTGGTATGAAACTGGTAGTAGCAACAGAACTGAGCTGGAGGCTCTCAGTGATCCATGGGTGGGCTGTCAGCTACAGAGCCAATGGAGTGCTGAGACTTAGATGTGTAACATCTTTGTGGTTAACTCTGAGGGTTAACTCCAAAATAACTTTTAACCACAGCACATTTCCCGGTAAGTTGGGATTTGCCCTTCCATAATGGATGCATTCTGTTTTCCTTAAGTCGTTAAATATCAAAATTAGCTTGTTCCTTTGAAATAAATTGTTTGCTTTACTGGCTACCTATAGGAGTAAATGTGAATGCCAAGTTCTTAGAGGGGTATTGATACCACACAAAATATTTTTATACCTGGGAATAATTTTAAAGTTGAAAAAGGAGAACAGAACTGTAGTGTTACTTATGGGGATTCAGGAATTGAGTTGTTTAAGTTTTTCATTATAGGGGTTTGTTAAGTGCTTGCCACACTCTGTAGATTAATGTCAATTGTTCAGACAATTTGGAGTACAGTTTATTGTGTGGTCTTGGAGAAAATTCATGTGACCAAGAAAGGGTCTGAGGTGAGCAATCATATCTGTTGTCATTTAAACATATTTTCCTTTCTGCAAATCTCCTTTGGGTGTGTTCTGTGACTGGTATAAAGCCATAAGAGCCTCAACTTTGTCAAAAGGTGTTGTTATTAAGAACATTCATTGCAAAACGCTCTAATGTATGGCTCCAGAAGTAAATGTGAGCAAGGCACAGCTCTAAGATGGAAATGAAGCATTGGAGCTATGGCTAACTGGACATTTTCAAAAGGTCTTCTTTTGGTTTGCTTTTTTAAATGTCTTAAACCTAGCTCAGAAAATGATATGGAAATGTCTTGACCTACAGATCAAGAACATGAGGTGGATGAGATGTGGTAGTAAGCTCTGCTACAGGTAGTCAGATGAGTTCTCTGGGGCTTGAAGGAAGGAATGACCTGGGGGGAGAAGGCAGCTATCACACAGTCTTCCTGGAAGGTGGTCTTACCTGCATATAGCTAAAAAATTCCTTTTATATCCCATATATTCAGAGGAAAGCTTGTTTTTCCTAATTTACATCTGAACAATTTTATTTGTATGTTACTTTGTTTGGGTGCTTGGGAGATTTGTTAGAATGCTTAGAAGATTGTTGAAGTCTGAATAACTCCCACAAAGTTTTAGTGTAAGAACCCAGAAAGAATGAGTATTATGTCATAAAAAGCTCCTTCCTATGCCTGAGGTATCTATAGATGTCAACAACATTATTTACTACAATATTACAAGTTAATTGATTGGTCTCATCTGACTGAACGAAAATACACTTAGGACAGTGCATTTTCAGGCTCTTTGCTGTGACCTTGCTTTTGATTTTACTTTTTCCTTTATGGATCGTCCAGATAGAGGTGTCAACAAAGTGTTATATTGCAGAGAGCACTAATATTTAAGGAATGCTGTGCTACAAGTAAATTGCAAGCAGGATGAGCAAGGAGGGATTCCACTTGAATTGTGGTTGACATGAGGCATTTCATCCTTCTGTCCCTGTAAATCCAATTTGGTTTTTTGGAACAGAGATCCTTCTTACCCTCAAAAAATCTGCACTAGCTTTCCTCATTTCAACAGGTTTTGCTTATAATAATGCACATCATACAGTTTTGTTTTGGGTGTTTTTTTGCATAGATTGATCTACTGAGAACAGAGTGGAAGTATACATTAGTGAGACAATGTAAAGATTTCACAGTTCCTCTGCTTCTGTAGTGCTTGTGTTTGAGAGAAATGACAGACTCTAGGACACAAGTTCTCCTCATTTGCATTTTCTCTAGGAACCAAGGCTAAAATTTCGAAGCCTAAACATGAACATTTAATGCTGATCATGTGTTCTGGTCACCTGAGACATCTGTCAGGGCTAGCAGGTGTGACAGACAACTTAAAGCCTTTAACAGCAATTGTAAGTGATGGTAGGATGTCCTCAGATACCTAAAATAGCACTAGATGTCTATGTTTAGGTACCTGCATTGCTCCTTTATGCTCTGTTGTAAAATGAAGTTAGTCAAGTGAAGATGATTTTAAACGTTTGTACAGGAATGTTTGTTTACGAAATTACCTGGTGCAGTATGATAGTCGAAGTTAGTGATAAAAATGAGATTTAAGCTGTTTCTTTTTGTTTCTGTTTAACTGCCTTTTTAAAATGGTTTGTCCTACAGCCTCTAGGGAAATTTGCAATAACTTAATGGGGTGGTAGCTTTGTTCTGCCATCAGTTACAAAGCTCTAGATCATCACTTATGTTAAACCTGGCATATACTGAATGACTGAAGTTGCTACTTGTAAGCTTCCTAGAGTCAAATTCATATCACTGGATTCAGGGACATTTCTAGGAGCTTGTATAGAAGATGATGGTTTCCATCTAACTGGTGCCTTGGTGGAGAAAACTGTCATTTGGCCAGGTCAGTGCTGTGACTGGGCAGAGCTTTTGACGGGGTTACTCTTCTCCAGGTATTGGGAGAAGAGTTTCAAGTTCTCTCCTGCAGCACATGGGAAATAAGGAACCTGTCTCCCACCTCAAAGGTTATGCTTAAGCACACCATTCATCTAGAAGTAATGGCAGCATTTCTTATTTGAGGCATCTGGTAGCCAGATACTATAGATAATTAAAGAGATTCAATAAATTCTAAATAACTCTGTTCCGGAAGCAGTGGTTACCTGGTGAGATCTATCATCAAAATGAAATTTTAAGCATTCCACTATTATATTATGTATTTACATTCTCTGTAGTCAATGTATAGTTAAACAATAAGGCACAACAGGCATTAATCCCTTTCAAATATACTCCTGATGTCAAAGGCATTGTTGGGAATGAGTTGAAGGGTGTGTTACTTTAACTACGTGAGTGATACAGTAATCTGTTATGAGTTCATTACCTGGGGCGTCTTGTTGCTGTTGTGGAATGGTAATTTAAATAAGTAAAATCCTCAATGAGTTGCTATTCAATTTACAGAGATTTAATGGAAGTTTGGCATCACCATTAGCTAGTAAGGAAAATTATATTTACATGCTGCATTCTGAAGGTGTTTGCTTCATACATGTCAAGCCTACTATGGGACATGGTCACAGCTACCTGAACTGTCAAAACCTCAAAGCATACACGCAGCTGCAACCAGTAGTCTGAGTAACTTCCTGTACAAGCTACACAGAAAATATTCTAAATAAAGGTAGAAGTAATTTTCACTTTAAAAATAGCTAGAGTGGTGAAAAACACAAAGCACTACAAGACATTTTTTTTTTCCTGAAAGGTGGAAAACAAATTACTTTTTTTTTAAGCACTTGATATTTTCCCATATGGAACATGTAGTTAAACAGTACATTGTTTGCTCCTCTTCTACTTTGTAATAGAAGTGGGAGCAAACTACTTGTTGATTTGGGTTTGTTGGGTTGTTTGGAGTTTGTTTTTTTTGTATAATATGCAATCACAGTTAGCAAAAGATGTTTTTATTTTAAAATATGGAAGCATATATATTCATAGATTTTAACATCTGTTCTTTTCCAATTGTTTTCTTAGCAGCTATTCTTAAATATTTCAGAGAAAACCCAAGGGCTTATTAAAATTTTAGTAAGAAAGCTTATTTTTTCAGGGCACACAAGATGCTACCTCTACAGAAATATTAGTGCTTCTTTCTGTTGACTGTAATGATTTTTATAATTATACTTTGTCATAAAGGAAATCTATAAATGTTCATGGTTTTTCCTCTTTTCTGGCTAAAAGCTAATTGTGCCCTGGAATGTGGACAGATGTGAATAACCATTGTAAGCATCAGCTATGATGGTTTCTGTGCAATAATTAGTTTTGGTTTTATCCTGATTTTATTTTGAGAAGAGAAAAATCTGTACATACCCCACCATGCTTTGGTCACTCTGTATAATGATAAACTGTAAAACAAGAACACAAGTACTTTCATAATCTGGAAGTGATGACTGCAAAATTGGCATGGCAGAGGGATGCTGTGTTATGAGACTTCATAATTCAGAAATGGCAAGAATATATTTACTTGTTAGGCATTTGTTTTATTTTGGGGTAATATCTTACCAGATACATTCTTGGGAAGAGGCTTTTCTGTTAGGATCACTGTGATCTTATTGCACATGAGTATAGACAAATCCTTTGTTTTCTTCCATATAGTGTTGCTTCTGACACTGGCTTTCAGCATTGGAAATCTTTTTAGTGTCTTGGCATTGAGCTGCCTGTGTTTTGTCATAGGCAAAGGAGACTGGGGAAGGGGGTCCCCCTGTGGAACAGACTTGATAATGTCTGTAACAAAATGTGATTCTACAAATTCAGTGATTTCTTGTCCTGCATTTAATAAACAGGTTTTAAACAAATACAAGCAAAGTAACCTGAAATACTGTGACTCTCATAAGCGTGAAGAGTCTGAGATAGAATTTTTCACGTTAAATCTAACGGCAAAGAGAAATGTTTGAAACTGTGCAATATCTCATAATGCATTGCTAATCCAAAATAATTAAAATAGAGCTGAAAGTATGCCTTGCTCTGTCAGTAGACGGCTGACTAAAGTATAGGGATTTATATATCATCCTTAAATTTAAGCTTGGCTAGAAATTCGATACTGTCTTGCTATTTATTTAAATATCTAATCCTTTCCGAGTCCTGCTAAGCTCTTGGCTGTAAGTTTCTCCTGTAGCAAAGTCCCCATGTTAGTCATGTACTGTGCAAAAATACAGCCTTCCTGCAATTTTGTATCTTTGGCTTCCAATTTTCTGGTATGTCGTCTTTACTCTGTGAGAAATGTCTGATTTAGCTGCTTTGTACAATTTATTGTTCATCACAGCTTTATTAGATCAGATCTTGTGTGCCTATCTCTTACAGAAATGGTCTTTAAAGTCTCACAATATGCCTCAAATCATTTCCTTTGCCCATTCCTGGACCTCCTCAATGTTGTCTAATGTTAACTTGTATAATTGCATTATTTTACTTTCAGTGTTTATTCCAATTCTCTATGTACTAATACTTTTTCCCCTGCATGTTTGCAGTTCAGATTGAAGCTAATGTGTAAGCAAGCCTGTGCAGGAGTTAGTTCTAGCAAATGGTACTGAACCCCCTTTAAAAATGCTTTTAAAAACAGTCTGTAGCAAGGTCTGCCACCTTTCAGATCTTCCTTGCTCCCTCTTCCTTCTGACTTGAGCAAGGGCCTGAAAGCCCCTACCTTCAGAGCAGGAGGGGGGACCTAATTCCTGACTCTGAGACCCTGGGGGTTTCCTGGCAAGTCCCCCCCCCAATGCAGTAGGGCAGCTGCAAGTAACTGTTGTGCTGCCCAGGAGCTGTCAAGAGGAATTTTTCTAGTCTGGCTTCTCTGTCTACTCCAGCTCATAAACATATTGTGAGCTACCTCAAGGACTTAAAAGTATGGAAAACTTGGCACATTTAAAAAAAAAAAAAAAAGGCATCTTCCTCTTTTCCTTGTTTGTAGATCTGAACTCTCTTAGTTGCAGAGGTCATGTGAGGGGAGGGCTGAATAGCCCTGTTGACACCAGCTAGTTGTTACAGCTTGCCTGTATTGTCC
This sequence comes from Heliornis fulica, assembly GCA_013399135.1. NCBI lineage: Eukaryota > Metazoa > Chordata > Aves > Gruiformes > Heliornithidae > Heliornis > Heliornis fulica. The sequence continues at coordinate 1,867,667 of VXBZ01000388.1, read as the reverse complement.
AGCTGCAGTCAAAGAGCAGTCCATATTGTTCCTGCTCAAGTGCCTTGCCTTGTGTTCGAGCTTATTAATTTGCTATACAAGTTTGCTACAATTTACCATGTCTTCTATAGAGGCAGGGCAACCCATTATGTCAGTCTGCCTTCATCTCTCCTTGCCTTGGTAACCACCCTCTGGGATACTTGGGAAGGGAAGGACCAAGCCCCACAGTTACTGGGGGTCTGGATAGTCAGCCAGAAAACGGGTCACATCGCTGAACTGGTGATCACTGAAATCTGCATGCGTTCTCCTCTGATTCAAGTCACTCGTGGGTTTTTGGAGTGTTGTTTTAGTTTTCCCTCACTCTTCTCAGAAGAGGAATGTAACATTAGTTGGTCCTGATCCTTTGGTGTAATTTAGACCTTTCAAATCCTGTTTGAGCTGCGTAAGTAGCAGGATTAATGTTTCTAAAACTTAAAATACTTTGTCTCTCTGGATGAGAGAAATCAGATAAGTGGCAGAATTTTATTATAGACTCTACCTGAAACCTGATTAAAATCAGCCAGATCTGTTGCTGCAAAACCTCTTTGAGAGAGTAAGCAGTCAAATCGGTTTTATCTGAACATAAATCCCACATTTCAGTAAAACCAGAAGTGCTTTTTTGTAGCTGTTGTGTGTAACGTGATTTCAGAACAATTATTAAAAAGGCCATTGTAGTGTATATACTGATGCCTGTCAAATTAATCCTTTCAACTGGTGTAGGGGGGCTATTCCAATTGTTTTTTACTTTCCCAATCAGATATGTTTGGGAAGAGAAAAAAAAACAAGAAATGATGAAATTTATTAAATGTAATTAACCATAGCCTGCAATGCTGGCTACTTGCTTGCTTTTGACAGGCTTGAATTCATTTAACCCATACCTGATGGTACTGCTGATGCTGAAGGAACTCATGAGGAACTCGCAGACTAAGTGCTTGAGTAGTGAGAGGTCTTGAAGCATTTAAAAGAAGAAATGTAAGAGGAGAAAAACTATTGAGGATTTTAAAATACATGGGTACAAGCATCCTACACAATCCATCCTGTAGTGTTCTAATGTTGTTTAACTGTAGAATGAATAGCTTGGCACACTTCCCAAGAGACATGAGAGTTTGTAAGAAATAATTCTTATGGCATGATGCTGCCCTTTCTAAAATTGATTTTTAAGATGCAAGATACTATATGTTGTTCCTGTTGTAATGTGAAGTTAACTGTTGGATCTTCCTGCTTTTACAGACAAACTGATGTCTGTTTCTTTATATTAAGTAGGTGTGTAAGTGTACAAAACAAGAAAAAAATAATAATTATGAATAATATGCTACAGGCTTTCTTTTGAATTTCATTGCAGTGTCTATTGAAGTAGGGCACATATAAAAGTGTTGTCAGCCCTTGAGTGTGAATCTTCCATACTGTAAGTCTGCCTGCACTGTGTTTTATTTTGTACATGTGTGTACATGATCAGCAGGCAGCACCAGGGACTGCTTAGAAAAGTAATTTTTTCACATGTAGGTCTATTACTTTTTATCATATTTACATAGTACTTACTGTTCTGTCAAAGAACTAATAAAAAATTAGATCCTAGATTAAAATATGGGAATTGAAGTCATGCACTTTGCATGCAATCAATAGGTGCCTTTCAACATTCCCACTACTGCTGAAAGCAAGTGTGCAGTATAATACAGTTGTAACTCCTCTGCTTAGATTGCATTCTGTACAAGCTGGTGAGGAAGCACGTTTATAGAGGAAGAGAGCTGAATGCAGAGAGGTTACAGGTGGGTTATAAGGTCATTGATTATCTGTGTGAAGCACTGCATAGCATCTAGACTATTGCACACCTCAGGAAGAAATTATACAGTAAACATTTAGGTAATGTGTGAAGATGCAGATCAAAGTCGTCACTGACATAAGCAGAAATAATCCCACTGACCCATCCATTGTGATCTGTATTTGGTGGCTCAGTATTAACTGTAAAAGGATCTAACAAAGCCAGATGAGCAGAAAGCAGGATGGCACATGAAATTGATTCTTGACAAGTGAAAAACTGCTCATACTGGGAGAACTTCATGTATACATTGCTGCTTTCTCTTCAGCCTCACATCCAGCAGTGCTCTACCATCAGCTTGCTTTCAGGTGATAAATCATTCTGAGGCCTCATCTACTTACTGACTTGTGGTGTATGTGGAATAAGGTAGCTGAATCTATCCCTGGTAAACCTAATTATATCTCTCTGACTGTGAGAAATCATCTCTTTGTCTCAGAAAAGATTGCCTGTATCTAAGACAACCCTATGAAGCCACAGAAAACCTGGGAGAGGGAGAAGAGACAAGCTTGCATGCGGAAGTATAATGCTGCCAGTTTAAGGAATTTCCCCGTCAGCTTAAGAAGGAAGGAGAGGGACACTGGCAAGTCTCAGTAAGTCTCAATGTTTGTATCTACTCTTTGTTCTCTCAGTGACTTGTGAAAATCCAGATATTGTCAGAAGTCTGTAAACAAATGTGTCCTATTCTAAGGAAATATTCAGTAAATGTGAATTTCAGGAAATTTCAGGTCTTCGATGGAGACACCACACACCATTAAATCACTTTGATTTATTTGCTAAATAGATTTTGTGCTATAGAATAGCACAGAATATAAAAATCAGAGCTGAGATCTTATCTTTAAGGAGAGACTTCAGTTGGGTCATTTTTTCACTCTGAATCTCTGGGGTGCTAGAAAAGGAGGAAAATATATTTGGGGAGGGGGTGGGGTAAGCCCATACTTGAAGGTAGTACTGAGTTTGGTGCTGATGGTGATCCAGTCTTAGTGTGTTAACAATTGCCAGAGTTCCCTGATAACTTTTCTTCTGTTTTCTAGAGAGATTTTTTTTCCTTTTCTAATTTGCCTTTGGCCCTGTCAGTGCATTATATTGAGTGTAGTCTGATGGAATCGTTAAACTTGACTGAAATTAAAGTTAAGTGAAAAAATAACTGCACAGATTAAAACACAGTACCTTAAATTATGAAAATGGAAGATTGTTTTCCTTTGATCAAGCAGTACCTCTCCCCTATCTGTCAGTTGTCTTCATGCTCCCACTGTCAGTCATCATGTTGATGATCTTTGGTCTTCTATTGCAAAAGCCAATTGTTACATTATAGGGATAAAAAAACCTCGTTAATATTGTCAAAACACTTTTAAATTTTTCACATTAGGTGCAAATTAAAAGAAATATTTTGCTAAGCAGAGCTACTAATAGGAGCTATATTAATAATGAAAGATAATTTAACAGCATGACTACACAAGCAGAACAAGCCTTTGAAAAGGTCCAAACTTATAACTGTGACTGAATAAACCCATTAGTTCCTTACACATTTCTGTTCTCATTCCAGGCAATCAAAATGAAAATATGTAACCCTTTATTATAGGCAAGGAATATGTGCTGTATTGAGAATAACACAGTACATACGTGGTTACCTGTAAAAAGTCATGCAGACTAGGAACACCTTTTTTATAAAAAAAAAAGTGCTGGATGTTTTGCTTACAGAAGTCTACTTACTGATCATGTTTCAGGTGCAACATCCTGAAAACGTTTAACAAATTGGAGTAAATTTAAAAAATGGAGATAAACATACTATCTTGTTGATTCTGATGTGCAATGGGGAACATGAATATAACTAATGAAACATTGCAGCTTTTGTTGAGCCAGTATAACATTGGAAGAGTAGATCAAATATATAAATATCTGCTTGAGAGGTCCTGCTGTGCTGTGTTGATACGCCGCTTATCTTAGAATGTCTTTGTAGAGAAGTTTTGTCATTAGGCAATAGACCAGAAAGGGCAGATCTTGCTTAGGAACAAAAGAACTGGTGAATTGTTGGGTGCTGGATTTACAACAAACAAGTACAGGTAGATAAAGGGACCTATATCTGGTTCCAACAACATTCTTCGTTGTCTATCTCTAACTCACTATTCTGACTGAACTAAGGTCCTAAATGTCATAATTCTCCAATTACACAGAGGTTTTACAAGACAGAACCCCATCTCAGCTGTTTTCTTACAGTGTAACAAGGGGAAAGAGTCTAGTGCAGCTCTTCCTCATTGCTGCTTTTTAGCAATTTTACAAGTGAACGGGAAGTCCTCCCTTGATCTCCCCTGCCACACCAGTACTGAAGATCTGATAGAAGAAGTAGCCTAAATACTTGGTAGACATGACTAAATTTGGTGTGATGGGAAAAGAAAATAGAACAAGAAAGATTAAGAAGAGAAACGAGGTTTAGGGAAGAATTGATTCATAAGGAAAATAATATAAAAATTACAACTGAGGAAGAGACATTTCTAATGGGAGGGAGATAGGCTTTGTAAAGAGACACAAGAAGAATCCTATAGTGAAACCTATAGAGTGAAGGAAGGCAAGAAAAAAGAAATTGAAGAGGAGGGTTGTTTCAGTCTCTTACACTAATGACCTATTTTCACTTACACTAATAACCTGTTTTCAACCTATTCCTTTAAAGTTTCCTTTTAATGTCAAGGAAACGAGAATACGTTGAAAAGACTTGCTGTGAAAGTGGCTGACAGCAATCAGGAAATTTGGAGTTAATGCTAATACTATCTTTACTAGCTATTGTACTGCTTTTTCACTGGGGTGGCTTGCACTTGTTATCCTAATGTTTAGCAGAAGATGTATTGTGTTTCCTATCAGAAATAGGACACTCCTCAAATTGGTACACCAATTACTTCTCTTATCGTTCCCTGTTTAGACTTTGCTTCAGGTACTTTTAAATGAGAAATTCTGAAATCTTGAAATTAAACCTCTAGTTATTAGACATGATCCTTCAGACCTTGTGTATGGAGTAACTCCTCCTTTGTTCTGGGTTTGATAGACACTTCCCTGCATATATAATAGATTGGCCCTGAATGAATTATATAGGCTTTTGCCTTGGGAAGAACAACAAGGTTAGGTAGATGACTCCAAGTATGATCCTTTGTCTATTGACGTTATTTTTAAACTTTTCTTCCTCGGGCCCTGGCACTGTGTACTAAATAAATGATAAACACCATACCTAACAAAGCACATGCTAACCATCTTAGCTACAGAGGGTACTTCCCAGGTAGTTGAGAGACTTGTGCGTGTGAATTATTTATTTGGGGAAGGAAGTGGGGGATTGATGGTGTTATCCTGTTGCCAGTTTTCTCAAACTGTGTTTGGGTAATTGGGAGTGGAGGTGGATAGTATCTGGCAGTACCGTTAACTCAAGCTTATTTAATAATAATTAAAAAAAATGCAAACTAAAAATAACTTCAATTCACTGTCATAGTGTGTCTGAATCCTCCAGGTAGTATCTTGACCCCCAAATAGGAGAAAATGCTATTTCAAGTAGCTGTAAAGCTCGTCCTCAAGTCCTGTCACAGGAATTTCTCCCGGCAAGACATAAGATCAGTAATGGTAAAAGTGTTCATTTGCTCTCTGAGCAAAGTTTTGTTAAAGAAATGAAGTGGGTTGATTCCAGCTTAAACTGCATAAAGAGTGTATCTGTATGCATCCTCTCTTTCCTATCGATGCAATTAATGGAACTTGTTCACTTGCTGCTTTTAAAAGGGAAGACATTTCAAGTGAAGGGCTGATAAATCTGTTGTCCTTATTCTGAGGTTGTGTTAAACTGAATGCCAGTCATGAGGATCACTTGGAGAAAGGAAGCATGTTGACCAGTTCAGGTTTAAGTTACTGGGAGAACCAGATATGAAGATGAAGCTCTTCATTATAGCTGAAATAATTCTGTGTCCAAGAGTATTCCACAAATTATGCCTTCAATATTTTATGTTTTCTGTTGTGAATATTTATTGCTCTCATATTTTGCTTGTGGTTTCTAAACATAATGAGCTTTTTGTTATGAAAACAACCCCCTGGTCTGCCAGCCCCAAAAGATACCGTGAGTGCAAGGGAAGTGTCAGGAGAAACCCAACGTGCCTATGATGTGACATTTTGTCTAATACATTGCCATGTTATTCCTTCAGAAGTTTGCTAATTAGTCATAAAACTAAAGTTATCCCTATGATCTTGTCCAAAATGTCATATGAATAACATTCATTCAGAACAAACAGACTAAGATGCCTTTTGTTTTTTTCCCCAAGCTTTCTGCATAGTGTTGCATTATTTTATGTGGTGCCTTTCAATCTCTGTGCATAATATGTGCCCTTTTTAGCGAGTGGCATGAAGTAGGTGAAGTGGGTAAACAGTCCAAGGACTAGACTGACAGATGTACCTGTGACCAGGATTACTATATAACTGCATATCCTTCAAGTGATATGTTTTACAGTCCTTGCTAGATTAGGTGCAAGATTTGGATGGGGAAATGACAGGGCAATAATGTTGATCTAAAAATCTGCCCTGGTTATACACAGGTTAGAAAGAGATGCCATACACTTTGGACAGTCTTCTGCTGCTGCACCTTTTAAAAACCGTTACCAAATTGCAGGGTGCTGTAAACAAGTGCTGCTGGGGGGGAAGGGGAACATATGTAGCAGCCTCGTGCCCTAGCTGCACAGAGACTCAGGCTGTGGAGAGATTCAGTAGCAGATGCATGGTGTCTAAACTTAATGGAATTCCTCTCTGTTTTTAGTGCTATTTTTAACTGAATTAATAGCCAGTTAACTTGCTGCAAGCTACATTTGTAGTCTGCCCTGGGGGACAGACATTTGGAGAGCGCCCAGCATAACCTTTAGAATGATGTTAACTATTCTTAATTACTTAGCTGTTACTTAAGAATGTAATACTCACTAGACCACTGAGAACCAGTGGGTACCTCTAGCTGACTGCAGGACATGCAGGGGGCTTTTGTGGCCAACCAGGAGGTTCTTCTCTCCACAGACTTGTGATCAAATCTCTTTCAGTGTTAACCAGCCCCAGGTTACTGGCCACTGTCAAAGAGCACTGAACTTCCTCAGTCAGCTCAAGAAAGTCTTTAATTTGGCACAGATTTGTGTACTTTTTTTTTCTTTTCTGTGAGAAATTGCATTTGGAGTTTGTGTCTCACGATGCAAAGTTCAGCTGTTCCCTTTACAGTGCTTGACTGAGTGGCTATGTTTTATGGGTTGAGTATGGAGTAACTACTACAGTCTGGGGGGGGTTGTGTTTTTTTTTTTTATTTTAAAATTAAAATAAATTATTTTTAAAAACCCACACCACCAAAGAAAACCCCAAACTCAAAACAACACAAACCATCTTCCTCAGCTTTCATCGGTTGATGTCATTTTTAATGGGAGTGCTGTATCATACAGCAGCAAGCAATTATTGTATGCATATCCATTTTTTGTTATTCAAAAAGGAACGTTGTAAAATGTTAAATGGTGCATCAAAGAAACATAGACCTGCAGTGCAAGATTTGATGAGCCAAGCCAGCGCGTTTTATCACAAGTTTCTTGGGAGATAACTTAGTGTTTAAATTTGTTGTAGGCAGACAAACAATACATGGAAAGGAGGGTACCTTCATTTAATGAAGAAGAACATTAAAAGAGTCAACATGTGAAAAAGGACTTTCGGGGGGGGTGTTTCTGTTTTGTTTTTTTTTTTTNATTCTGAGGTTGTGTTAAACTGAATGCCAGTCATGAGGATCACTTGGAGAAAGGAAGCATGTTGACCAGTTCAGGTTTAAGTTACTGGGAGAACCAGATATGAAGATGAAGCTCTTCATTATAGCTGAAATAATTCTGTGTCCAAGAGTATTCCACAAATTATGCCTTCAATATTTTATGTTTTCTGTTGTGAATATTTATTGCTCTCATATTTTGCTTGTGGTTTCTAAACATAATGAGCTTTTTGTTATGAAAACAACCCCCTGGTCTGCCAGCCCCAAAAGATACCGTGAGTGCAAGGGAAGTGTCAGGAGAAACCCAACGTGCCTATGATGTGACATTTTGTCTAATACATTGCCATGTTATTCCTTCAGAAGTTTGCTAATTAGTCATAAAACTAAAGTTATCCCTATGATCTTGTCCAAAATGTCATATGAATAACATTCATTCAGAACAAACAGACTAAGATGCCTTTTGTTTTTTTCCCCAAGCTTTCTGCATAGTGTTGCATTATTTTATGTGGTGCCTTTCAATCTCTGTGCATAATATGTGCCCTTTTTAGCGAGTGGCATGAAGTAGGTGAAGTGGGTAAACAGTCCAAGGACTAGACTGACAGATGTACCTGTGACCAGGATTACTATATAACTGCATATCCTTCAAGTGATATGTTTTACAGTCCTTGCTAGATTAGGTGCAAGATTTGGATGGGGAAATGACAGGGCAATAATGTTGATCTAAAAATCTGCCCTGGTTATACACAGGTTAGAAAGAGATGCCATACACTTTGGACAGTCTTCTGCTGCTGCACCTTTTAAAAACCGTTACCAAATTGCAGGGTGCTGTAAACAAGTGCTGCTGGAGGGGAAGGGGAACATATGTAGCAGCCTCGTGCCCTAGCTGCACAGAGACTCAGGCTGTGGAGAGATTCAGTAGCAGATGCATGGTGTCTAAACTTAATGGAATTCCTCTCTGTTTTTAGTGCTATTTTTAACTGAATTAATAGCCAGTTAACTTGCTGCAAGCTACATTTGTAGTCTGCCCTGGGGGACAGACATTTGGAGAGCGCCCAGCATAACCTTTAGAATGATGTTAACTATTCTTAATTACTTAGCTGTTACTTAAGAATGTAATACTCACTAGACCACTGAGAACCAGTGGGTACCTCTAGCTGACTGCAGGACATGCAGGGGGCTTTTGTGGCCAACCAGGAGGTTCTTCTCTCCACAGACTTGTGTTCAAATCTCTTTAAGTGTTAACCAGCCCCAGGTTACAGGCCACTGTCAAAGAGCACTGAACTTCCTCAGTCAGCTCAAGAAAGTCTTTAATTTGGCACAGATTTGTGTACTTTTTTTTTCTTTTCTGTGAGAAATTACATTTGGAGTTTGTGTCTCACGATGCATAGGTCAGCTGTTCCCTTTACAGTGCTTGACTGGGTGGCTATGTTTTATGGGTTGAGTATGGAGTAACTACTACAGTCTGGGGGGGGTTGTGTTTTTTTTTTTTATTTTAAAATTAAAATAAATTATTTTTAAAAACCCACACCACCAAAGAAAACCCCAAACTCAAAACAACACAAACCATCTTCCTCAGCTTTCATCGGTTGATGTCATTTTTAATGGGAGTGCTGTATCATACAGCAGCAAGCAATTATTGTATGCATATCCATTTTTTGTTATTCAAAAAGGAACGTTGGAAAATGTTAAATGGTGCATCAAAGAAACATAGACCTGCAGTGCAAGATTTGATGAGCCAAGCCAGCGCGTTTTATCACAAGTTTCTTGGGAGATAACTTAGTGTTTAAATTTGTTGTAGGCAGACAAACANTTTTTTTTTTTTATTTTAAAATTAAAATAAATTATTTTTAAAAACCCACACCACCAAAGAAAACCCCAAACTCAAAACAACACAAACCATCTTCCTCAGCTTTCATCGGTTGATGTCATTTTAATGGGAGTGCTGTATCATACAGCAGCAAGCAATTATTGTATGCATATCCATTTTTTGTTATTCAAAAAGGAACGTTGTAAAATGTTAAATGGTGCATCAAAGAAACATAGACCTGCAGTGCAAGATTTGATGAGCCAAGCCAGCGCGTTTTATCACAAGTTTCTTGGGAGATAACTTAGTGTTTAAATTTGTTGTAGGCAGACAAACAATACATGGAAAGGAGGGTACCTTCATTTAATGAAGAAGAACATTAAAAGAGTCAACATGTGAAAAAGGACTTTCGGGGGGGGTGTTTCTGTTTTGTTTTTTTTTTTTTAATAGTGAATCTGATTAACTATTGAAAGATGTTATTGACGTAGGCAGTGAATTTTGTAGGTTCTGATGATGTTGATTTGGAAGCATATGTTTGCAAAAGTTCTGGAGTGATTAGGCTGCTGTCAATACTTTAGAATTATTAGAGATGACCCTTTCCTCAAACTTGCAATTGAAAATAATGAAGGGATATTGTAATTAAAAAGAAAATCCTAGGCTTTGTACACTACTTAAGGATCACTTTGTCATGGCCTTGTAGATCAGAAGAAGAGGCATTATGTTGCTTAAAAAAAGACCTAGCTGTTTTAATTGAAAACCAGTTATTTTGGTTATTAGACTCATAATTGAATTAAATGAAGGTCAGATTTAAACAGCTAGTGGTCTCTCTGACTTTAGGCTCTTGTGAGACAAGCAGAAATAGCACCTCCTTTAAATTGAAAGAATTCATGAGAATGAAAGTCCTAAAATCTGGGAAGACCTAAATGGGACATTGATACACACTAACGTTCTCTTGGCATTAGATTTTAAACAACTGAGAAATGTGTTGATAGCAGCTGGGAAATCTTAACAATAGAACAGATGTGACAGTGAAATCGAAACAGATCATCTCAGAGGCAAAGATGGAAAAATCACCTAATGTTGAGAAGACATGGATACAATCAGGTTTATTTGGGAATGTTCAGGTGAATTAATTTGGTATTTACAGTAATATTTTTGAGGATGATTTCACAATACTTGCAGTAAGAAACATCATTTGTCTTTTCCTCTCAGTCTCTTCTCAAGAAGAAACAGGATATTTAATGTCTTAAATTAATCTGAGCACCTGTCAATCCAGTAAAATTGACAGTTACAAAGCATTGCAACTGACTCCATGTTGCTGAGTTGGCAATACACAGGTGTAGTTGGTGCGGTTGAAATTGACAACTCGCTTGGGCAGACAGTAGCTTGCCAGCCTTCTGCTTTCTTGCCTTGCGTCTTCTAGCACTATCTCACGAGTATGGTTATGTCAATATTTCACCCATTTAATCTCCTGACATAGCTGTTAGCTGCTCATTGTGAACTGATGGAAATGTTAATGTTCTTCAAGCCTGTGGTCTCTTGCACACTGTGACTTTCATCCAGTTCTGGACAAATGCTCACTTGCCTGCCTGTTGCTTTCAGGAAAGCTTTGGTCCAGCAATCCTGCACATAAAATGAAAAAAATTTAGTAGCTGCATTAAATTTTGAGAAACTCTCTGGTAATAGTATTTCTCCAAGAAATTTGAAACTGAAATTTTGTTTTCAAACCTAGTTTGTTCTCTCACTTTTTTTTGACCTATATTCATTTGAGATACTGGCCTCTTAACTGAATTTCACCTGAAAGAAAAAGATGAGGGCAGCTGTAACCCGCACATTAAGGCAAGTTGGATCCTAAAAACTGCTTATTGGGAGCTTTATAAAGGTTTTGAAATCTGCTATTGTGGAAAAGTTGTTCATGTAACATGTGATCAAGTCAATATTTCTTGCTGTGCTCTCTGTGCTAAATGTGATATCTGTAAGATAGCCTGTATGATTTGCTCTTTGGAAGTTTCAGTTTCCCAATCAGCAAAGGCAGGATTAGGTCCTTTCTGGATAAGCATTTCACTATATCAAAAGGCTTGAGTAGTCATTTGGGCATCTGGCTTCAGCAAACAGTTAAGGGATGAGAAGCTTGCAATGTATTTCCAATATTTCTTTCCAAGGTAGAGTCAGTTTCCCGTTAAGTGACATACTATGCTCTTTACACAATTACTTTTGGGCCTCAACCAACAACCATTAAGTATGTGGAAAAGCTCCCATTGACTTTAATTAGGGCTGGCTTAGTTGCACACTGAAGAAGACTTAATTGCTGTCTGAAGCTAAGACATAACAGTAAGAGGTATTTTATAACTACTAGATATAAACACAGTATTAGAATGACTTCATTTGTCTCTAAGTAGGAAGTACGATTGTCTGTATAATTCTTCTTACTATTTTTGTTGCCTGTTATTTAATAATAAATAAAATAAACTTATGTTTAAACTGTTGAACAACTACACCATGACTGTAATTTAGTATAACAAGAGCAATGTTGTCGTACTACCTGATTTTAATTTTTAGAGATGGAACCCCAAGGCATTGTTTTGGTTTTGACTGTCTTTGTATTAAATCCAACAAAGGCAAACTGTATGTACTTCCAGATACTTCTAAACATGAACTTGCCTTATTGATTTTAATGACACTTCTTTTGCTATTGAAAATGTTAAAGAATGGCAATAATAATTCATTTCACTGCAAAAGACTGGTAATTCAGAGTTTTCTGAGTACACTGAACTAGGTCTGAGGCATAGCTCAATTAAATTTTGTGACAGGGAGGAAACTTTTTCTGACAGCACATGACAGTTGAACAGACTGTGGGGTCTTATGCATGCTAAATTCTTGATAGTATTAATCAGAATTACATGTGCACATTCTGAAATTAGCAAACCAGCTGATACTGCCATAGAGTGCTTCAGATAATTTCCACATTATACTCTTGCAGAAATGCCTCAAACTTCTGAAAACAGAACCCTCCAAAGTGGAACATGTTCCTCCAAAGTGGAACATGTGGAATTGAATGTGACCAAGAAACGAAAACTAAATAGTAAATGCAAAGAATAAAGTTAGTGTGACCAAAGAAAAACCAAGCAAAAGTACTTTTACTGCAGACTTATTAATAAGTTCAGCAAGGGCATGAATCCACCAGTAAGAGAAATCTGCCAAAGGAAATCCAAACCCAAATTTTTAGATTAGGGGATAAGAAGCGTCATGTACTAGATGTTACGTTAAACTCGTATGTGGCTTGACTTGGAAAGACTCTTTGGATGGTAATAGCAGCTAGTTTGTGCCTTGTTGGGGCAGGTATGGTAACCTTACCCTCAAGTGCAGAGGTAATGATTCAGAGACAAGATATGGAAGAAGAGAGAGCCAAAGATTGAACCATAAAGTACTGGTGAACAATGTACTGAATAGACGTAGAGAGAATCGGGAGAAAACAGGGCCAAGGGAGGGAAAGATATTGAACAATGGATGATCAGTGCTTTCAAGCCAGGTCTGAGGCTGAAAAAGGAGGCTGGAATATTTATTGGCTGCTGCTAAGCTTTTTGCTAGGAGTTGTTTTAATTCCAGTAAGAACTGAGTGTATTGAAAGGAAAAAAGAGCAGGACATATGTGACCTATTGGGGGAAAATGGTATGAGGATAACAGTGAGATTGAGGAAGGAGAGTTACTGGAGTAAAATGGGGATAAAATATGAAGAGTGCTAAAAACGTCTTGGAAGAGAAAAAGTGGAAAGCAACAAAGGAAATCAGCTTATTTCGCATATATTCTCTGAAGAAATCATTAGATGCAGAGATAAAAGAGGGAGAAATGGCTACAAAAGCAAGATAAAACGTTTCAAAAGAAAAAAGACAAAAATAGCATAAAGAAATCTAGGATTACAAGCATATCAGGGCAGAGAATGAGAGTATTTTAGCTAGTAAGATGCCAGAGCTGAAGGGCAAAACCATTTATAGAAAAAGATGTCATGTTGGTCAGTTCTTTCCTGCCAGGAATGCCCACAGCCACACACAATGGAGGAGAAAGCAGATGTTGTGGGTGAACTGGGCACGTAGGTCTAGCCATTGTCTTTTTGGTGAAAGAAGAGTGTGTTGTGATTAGTACAACCTGGAGAAAATCAGAAGTTCACTGAAATGGACCTGAAGAAAGAGGAAGGAGAGTTTTGGAGCAGAAGAGAAGACAATGCTGTACATAAGCTGGAGGTTGTTATACAGATAAGTATGAAAGGGGCAACTGGGAAACATTTTAGATAGACGTGGTAATTTTGCCAGAGCCCTTCCAATTTAGGGTCGTGGGGCATGTTAACACACATACACACGCACAAAAAAGGTTGGAGTTACTTCTGTGGGACCAAGAAAGTAGTTGTGTGTTACAGTGAAGGTATATTTGTTTAGTTCCTTTTGGCTATATAAAATTGCTTTTGGACTGTTTTTAGTTTCTTCATAAAACAAAGACTTATTAAATTTACTTGGCAGCTGTAAGGTAAAAATAAAATAAGCTGTGTGTAGTTGGCTTTTTCTTTGTTTAAAAAGCCAAAAAAATATCTTTGGCAGTCCTCCAACTTTTATTTTAAGCAGATTAGACTCAAAACCAGTGATCACACTTAATATATTTGGGAACTTTTGATCATATTTGGCTATTTTGAATTGTAATGGGAAGTGTCCTGAAATCCAGTGTTTGATCTAATTCATGGTAAGTTTAGCAAATTAGGTCTGCTGTCTGGGTTAGACGTGGCTGCAGTATTGACTAAGGCACAGGGAGGCGGTGTTGATAGTTGCAAACTGAAATAATACAATTCTAAATAATATTTAATTTTTTGAAATGTCCCTCTGCAGGGATTTTAAACATGTATGGCTGCACTAAAAGGACAAAATATTTATCTTTTTTAATTTTTTTTACTGTGATATCTCAGAATGTTTTTATGCAGCCTCAGGGGAGTCTCATTGAATTTCCCTTTTTCCTTCTTTGTCCCTTTTCAAGTCATTGCAGATCCTTTTTTTCTTTTCAAAGTAGTTAGCAGACTATAAACTATGGTTTATGCACAGGGAACATGCTGGTTTGTGTTGGTTTGTTTTTTTTTTTTACTTTGTTGGGGTGGGGGGCAGAAATTGATTTTCTTTCATTTCTTTCAGCTGTTCCTTAATTCCATTCAGCTTTATTTGCTGTCAGTAGTTTTGTGCTCTGTATCCCTGAATCTGATACAGCAGTTCAGTCACTTTTCCATGCTGATGACTGACAGTAGTTGTTGGTTTCTGTGCCCATCTGTGGGACAGCATCACCCCAAAAAGGGTGCAAGCAGCCTCTTCCAGCAGCACCTGCCTGAATGGTACATGAATATTCCAGTCCATTCCGAATCTTTTCACTTCTAAAGAGCACATCTTCTGTTTCCTTGTCACCTACAATAACTTCTGGTATTGTGAAGATTTTTGGCTGTGCCTTTTTTTTGATTTTTTATTTTTCTTCTTGAGTTTTGTCCATTTTTCCTAATGTAGTGTGTTAGTGTTGTGGCTTAACCTGCAGGCATGTGAACCACACAGCCATTTTCTCACTCCCCCTGCCAGTTGGATGGGGAAGTGAATCAAAAAGTAGTAAACCTCCTGGGTTTGAGATAAAACCAGTTCAATTGGACAGAAAATGAAGAGAAGAAAAATAATGATCATAGAAAATCTACAAAGCAAGTGATACACAGCACAATTGCTTACCAGCCACTGCCCAATGCCCAGCTAGTTCCTGAGCCATGGCACTTCCCAGCTCACTCCAACTAGCTTCTGTATGGAGTCGTGATGTTGTGTTATATGGAACATCCCTTTGGCCAGTTTGGGTCTGCTGTGCTCTCCCAGCTTCTTGTGAACCGCTTGGGGAAGAATTGTGTCACCTTGCTGACAGGACCTGGGAAGCTGAAAAGTCCTTGATTTAATTGTAAACGCTGTTCACAACCACCTGTGTCTGTTGTCAACATTATTTTCATATTAAATCCAAAACACAGCACTGTGTCAGTTCCTAAAAGGAAAAATAACTATTGCAGCTGAAACCAGGACAGTTAGATAAAATATTGTCTGGCTGTCAATTCCAGACATTGGTTTTC
The DNA here is from genome assembly GCA_013399135.1 of Heliornis fulica. Lineage (NCBI taxonomy): Eukaryota > Metazoa > Chordata > Aves > Gruiformes > Heliornithidae > Heliornis > Heliornis fulica. Next base: position 1,852,171 of record VXBZ01000388.1, on the reverse strand, counting down.
TAGAATAATGGCCATATTAGTCACTCTAACATATGAAAGTACTCCGCAACCAGTGGAGCGATTTTTCTGAACTGTGTTTTAGGACTAATTAGTCATTTCCACATGTTATTTTAATGAAGAAGGTAAGATTTAAAGAGCTTTTGTTCAATTGCTGTGACTGGCAAAGCAGGTTTCTATTATAGCATTCCAACTAATATGCTACCATTTCCAGGAGGTACAGTATTCATTAATAAAAAGGTTCATATGTTGACCTGCCATCCCTGATGGATGGAAAAATAAATCAAATTCTGCATTCTAAAGATGAACCGGTGTTTTGAGAGGCGTAAAAGTAGTAGGCAAATTATATGTTGAAGAGGAATTATCTGAATCAAGGTTCTTGGTCAGTACTTCTTGGTGTTACTACTTTTTCTGTAGAGCTTTGGATTCCTTATTGAATTTTGAACGTTGAAATATTTTCCATCCTCAATAAACTTTATTCTAGGACTCTGACTTCTTTCTGGCAAGCTTTATTTCAGCATAGCTTAATTTTAGATACCTGAGAGATTTTCCTGAAGACTTCAATTTCGGTCTTCATTTTATTGGAGTCTTCACTCAAACCTCAGATAAGTTACATATTCTTACCTGTCCTTGTAGCCTTTACCTTCTGACTCAAAAGAAATATATCATCTGTGGCTGCTTTTGTGGGGGTTTTTGTGGGGGGCTTCCTGCACCCCGTAGTATGCAATACATTATTTATTGGTACCAGATTTGCCATGTCCTCCTGGTGTTGACTGAAGACTGTGTGTTGCAGTGACTGACTGCTGTCCAGACCAGCTGCTGTCAGCCTGTTCAGCCAGGGCCTTCTCTAAGCACAAAGCAACCTAGGAACTTCTTTGATGTTAAAAAGTGAAACTTTGGCAAAAGTGCTTTAAGTGAAGGGGTCACTGTTAACCTGGAACTAAGCAAATGCTTTATGATGATAAATGTGTTCTGTGGAGTTACTGGTTTTCTTGGGGTTGCTCCCAAGTCGCTTTCCGAGTGCACTGGGGGCAGACTCAGCATTACTGCTCACGGCTCCCGTGCAAGCGCTGCTCTTGCGCTGGTGAATCAAACAGGATCAGGAGCTAGAACCGCTCGGAGAATGCAGCAAAATCACGTTTCTACTTTACTATGGTTTCAATTCCAATTAAAAGCATAGTTATCTTGCTTCTTCTCTGCCTTAGCAGCTTGTATTTTGTCAGCCTTTAAAAATATTCTGTGCTTTCCTCTGACCATCTTCCTTTGCTGTTAATGCTGTTTTCAAGCTCTCCCTTGAGAAGTTTGTTGTTGCTCTATGTTGTGTTACTCATGGGTGTGTTCTCACATTGCACTTTTTCAGGGGGATCTGTTTATCTTCAAATAGAAATATAGACTTCAGTTTGTTTAGAGAAGAGGAAAACACCATAAACCACTTGAGGTGTACTTTACCGGTAGCTAGTTATAAGGAGATTTTTGTCAAAGTTCATTTGATCTGTGTGTGTTGCTCACGTATTAGAAATTCTAAAACCCGAGACTTGGGCAAACTGAAAAGCTGCCTGCATGAAGAAAATGGGTCAATTTTTATTATTTTTAAATAAAGTTGCATTGAGTTTATTATGTTCCATTTGTTATGTCCTGAACCTTTAAATATTTGTGCCTATAAGTAACTGTTTATTTGAGTAAGGGTTCCTGTGTGTCTGTATATTGGCAAGAAGAGATTTTTGCATATTCCAAAAGACTTACAGAACTGTGGTGCAGATTTAGTTCCTTTATCTAAAACTTTTAGTTCTCTGTTTGTTAAAATGTAACATAGTATGTGGCCTAGCTCAACACAGGCTAATTGTTTTGAATTTTTGCTTTCTTAAGGGGTAATCTTGTCCAGATAGAAGTGACCATCCACCACCTTGGAAAAGATTTAACACAGGAAAAGTTCAAAACTTTGTAACTCAATTTTCTGTTCACTTAGCTATTTTATTCTCCTGAATAATTGTCTCCAGCTCAGAAGGAAATAATTCTGGGCTTTCTCATCACCCATTTATCAGCTGGTAGTAAGTACACAACTAACAAAAAAGTGTTATCAGCCTAGGACTGGGAATGGTCAGAAACTGACACAGTTATTTAAAAAATGGAGAAAAGCACAGTCCTCACAAGCACATCAGTCACTTCTGTCCTTTGGAGTTTGAACAGGTGAAGTTTACCCATGGCAGTGTTGATAGCTGTCTGGCATGGTGCCCCAGAAGCAGAAGCCTGAGATCCCGCAGTGTTAGTGGTATCAGTCAGTACACTGTTGAGCCATTGTGGTGTAAAGGGAGGTTTGTCACTGAACAGGGAAGGGGTGCTGATACATTTTTGTTCAGCAAGAACTGTGAGCTGCAGAGGAGAGTAGGTGGTATCCTGCCTATCCAAATGCTCTGGGGAATAACAGGTGCCAGGCTGAGCTCTGCATTGGGGGACTGTGTGTGGCAGCAAGATCCGAACTTACAAGACTGCCTCTGTTAGGTGTAACCTTAAAAGTAAAACTTGGCTGTGGTTGAAACTTGTAACAGATCGTGGTCTCATTTTTGTGTGGAGAAACTCACGGCAATGTATTCTACATGAAGATTTCCAGCAAAATAACATTCCTAAGTACTGTTTGAATTGGTTCAGGGGCAGAATTGGTTGAGCAGTCAACAGTGAAAGGAGAGCCCTGTTCCTTGAACCATTAGGGGTAAAACAAAATGAAAGAGGTCCCTTGGGTCCCTGGCGTGTGAACAAAATTACAGCAGTTGCAAAACAATAGTTTTCAGTGTAATGATTTTTTTTTTATTTTATTTCCAGAGCACAAATTTCTAAGCAGAACTGAATTTAGAGGAAATTACAGCAAAGCTGCATTTTAATTTCCAAAAAAGGCAGATATAGACTGGTATTGTGGAATCCTAAAGGCTACTTTTATAGAACTAACTACCACTAAAACCTGAGCATGTAATTTTTGAAGGCTGCATTTACTCTAAAGAATAAATTATGCACATTTAGAATTTTATTGTTATGTTTTCATTGCTTTGGGATATTTATCTTTGGCAATAAGAAAAAAGTTGATCAGTGTAGTAAACCCCTCCCCCCCACCCCAAAACCAGCAGGTTTTTCAGTATTATCAGCAGGAGAGCTTTGTTATGGGCAACAACCTCAAATATTATTTCAGGAGTTGGGATTAATCTGGGGAAATTAAACTGGTCAAACCTCATTAAATCTCAGTTTAGGTAAATCAAAGACAGGAAGCTATTTTACTCTCAGATTACATAGCAGTTTTGCCTTTATTCCCATTTCTGTATTACAAACAAGACTCTTCTTCTGAATAACCTTGTATCCTCTACAAAGGTCTGCCTTCATTGTGACGTATTGGTTAACAGAAGCAATCATGCAAAAAATAGAGTACATTAATGCTAGCCAGATAACTTCTTATTGTGTACAGCTGTACAGGAAGCAAATACAATGTTTAAATTCATCAGATATTTTCCATTAACTCTCTATTTAACAAATGATCAGCTATTGTATGTAATATCCAATTTCCAGAAGTCTTAATGATTGTGGATGTGCACAGTAAGAGATTAGCATAAAATTAGCGCTGATGCAGCTATTAAAGAATCCAGAAAGATTCTGATACCCTGGTTCATGAATTGAGCTCTAGAATATATCTGAGATTTTTCAACCCACCCACCATGCCCACCCTACCCCTACACCCACCTCCTCAATCTAGCTGAGTTGAAGCATATTTATGTTTCCCTGGGGTGTAGTCCCTGTATTCCTACCCCTTGTCTATTACTTGGTACTAATCTTCAAATTCAACAAATTAACAAAAAGAGCTGAAGGGAACGTGCATGTTTCAGGATCAAACCTCAGAACAGATGCAAGCAAAACTTGTCAAAGTTTTCACTCCTTGCAGAGGTATGCAACAGTTACATTCTATATCATTACAAAGTATCCAAGTCTGTTATGGCTTGATGTTGTCTGGTATTTACTATAAATCTTTGCAGTATAAGAAGCAAACTAACTATTCTGTGATAGTGTCACAGAATTGATTTCCCTCAATTTCCCTCAACCCTGCGCTTGTCAGAGGGTCACCCTGAATTACAGCTCTTTCCCATATTTCCTTACTCTACTGAATGCTTTAATTTTTAAGATATCTAACAGGACTCTCAGGCAGTCAAGCATATTTTTAAAAGAATCTGTTAGCCCTGCAGGGAATATTGTCACTAAAATGAAATATTTCCAAGATGAAGCAAACTCTTTAAATAGTCTGAAATTAATTCTGAATCTTTTCAGCACAAGAGTTTGGGATGATGTGTTTTCTTTCATATTCCTCACCATCTCTTTAAACTGGCTCGTTTGTCCCTACTGGATACAACTTCCTGCTACTTGCAAAGCAGTAATTATCCTAATTATGCTTTAGCATTTAAAGCCATCTTCTGGAAGATGATTTACAAGAATTACATAAAAGAGATCTATATACAATGACACACTTGCTTGTTTGGCCTGAAGCGTTTTATGTTTTCCAGCTTAATCGGAGTTCTTATGATGAGTAGCGAAGTTCTAATGAGTTTCTGCGTGAGTCTGTGCCTGAATATGTATTCAAAATTGTACTTGGCTGGCCTTTTCTTCATGAACAGCTGAGACAGTAATCTTTTATTACTGTGACTGCTTTGAGGTGTGTGTTGTCACCATGTGAGATCAGCCGCCACCAACGTGCATCAGTTTCCACCAGTTGAAAAGTTAAAAATGAAATAAATACTGAGTATTAAAATAGTATCAAGAACAACAGGCAAAGTGGTACACTGGTTTGAACCAACTGTAATTCTTTTTTCCAAGAGAGGAATTCAAAGAAAATATGAAAATGAAATATTCTACAAAGAGCATTGAAGGATTTCTACCTCAGCCTTTCAGTACCTCACAAGGGAAGTTTGGGACATAGATTCTGATATTTTTCCAGTGGGGAGGGGAAACAGCTGCCACTTTTTTTTTTTTTTTTCATAGACACTATGGCTGCATTTGGGGTTTTTGTTTTTACTGTCTGTCAGATACAGTTGTCAGAACAGCTGAAAATGAATGGAAGGGCAAGATATAGCATAACTTGATCTATGCTGATTTGGAGTTTTGTAGTCATGCCTCAGAGAAGTCTGAATTTTTTCTTCTTTGTGTGTATCGCTCTTAAGTTGGCCATTAAGATAGATGACATTCATATTTAACTGATATTCCAAGATAGCATGGCAATAAGAGTCATGATTTGGTGAGCTTGAATCAATCCTGAAAAGCTCACAGGAAGATGACAACATAGCTAATGATTTAAATTAAAGCCCGTTTCAAAACACTCCAGTTGCAGATTGAATGCTTTCAATGGAAAATGTCTTCTCAGTCATTTTCTAAGCTCCCAAACTATAATTCTTATAATATTTCTGAGGTAAAGTGCTTACTATGGTGCAGTGCTAAAAAAAAATAAAATAAAAAAAAACCTCTTTAATAGTCTCTTACAAAAATTTTGAATGCATCCCAATACCATTTTCCTTATTACATTTACTAAGAGTATGAAACACTAACAGAGAGTAGGTTAATATACACTTAAAAATAGTTATTGAGTCTTTCTAGGAGCTTTGCTTCTCATAGCTTTTGCCTCTGCAATAGTGATGGGGAAAGTGGTTCAGTGCAGAAAATTTGGTGGCTTCTTGTGGTAAGACTTTTATGACAGAAGTGATTGTAATGAAGAGGAAAGTAATTGAATCATCTACCATAACATATTCTACTCTCAAAATGTTGAGGTTATGACGATATGCAATCTAGTTCTATAAAACAGTTTAGTATTTTTTTCAGATGAAACAGGGTATGCCAAGCTGTTCCATTAAGTGAAATGCCCTCCTCAAAGGCCTTTCTATGTGTTACTGCTAGCAGTGGGAAATGGCTCATAAAAAAATAAGACTGGCTAATGCTTTCTTATAATATAACTTTCCACCATATAACGCCTTAGTTTTTTTCTCATTGCTTTTAATAGTGAAAAGGGCATTGCATTTAGTTATTCCACGTGATGCTTATCATCAAATATTAATCCTTTCTTACAGGACAGATTTTTGAACAAGCATTTTAAGCTAATTTATAGAACTGCAAAAATACTTCAGCTGCTGACCAAGCAACTGAAAACTTTCATCTATCTTTCAGTATTGGCTCAAATCCTGCTCTTCCTGAGGATGACCTTAAGTTATCCTAGATTGGGACACTTCAGAAGTTGTGGTCTTGTCTGAGGTTCAGGCAACCAGATATTCTTGCACTAGGCAAGGATAATAATATGATTAGAGAATTAGTAGTAATTCCTTTTAATAAAGAAAATCATGCAGAGTAATTCAGATGTAAGTGACCATACGGACACCATGGATATGGATTTCATATGGATGCGCATCCTCACGTTTTGAGAGGCAAAACGTTAAAGGAGAAATTCTGTCTATGGGAAATCTTATGAGCACTAAATTAATTTGCAAAATGATTGGTCCTCCAATTAGTGTGCGATATTTTTCAAGTCAAATATGACCTCAGAAGCTTAGTAACAAATTGCTTTCCAGTTCCTTGATCTTTAGCTTGCTTTGATGCTCATGCATATTATTTGCCTACAGTGGGTCAAAGTGTCTTGTATTGTGGGGGGAAAAAATAGGTGAAATGTAATGAGTTTTCAGATTTTGGATTTATTTAGGAAAATTAAGGCTGAAGAAGATTGCATGGCTTAAAGCTTAGCCAGTGGTCAGCATAATGGAAGGTGAAATGTGATACTGGCTAATGCAAAGTAATGCACAATAAAATACTTTCAACTGCTCATAGAAATTACAGGCTTGTAATTAACTGTAATTACTCTGGAAAAAGGCCGAGGTATTTTTGTGGAAAGGTTAAATAGATATCCCTTTGAAGTAGAACCTGGCAATCAGTTCATAAAGTTGGATAAGCTGAGAGAAAGAGTTTTTACAAGAGAAATCTGAAAATATTGTAATTCTCTATTTAGAATCAATTGTTTAACAACATTTAAAACTGTGGATTAGGTTCTGGTCATCCAACCCTAAAATGATGTTGCAAATAAGATAAGGATTGGTGGATTGATATTCACTGCTGTAGGAATTCATTGTAGCAAAAAGCTTAACAGGATTCAAGAAAGGATTAGACATTTCCTTTTAAATTCAGAACACCCATGTTTACTAAAAATAGGTTAAAAGCATTTGTAAGAAATACACCCAAAGCTGAAAGACGGAGAAGTCGCCTACTGACTGGAGGTAAATAGAAAACTATTTCTCTTGGGACAATCCTCTGTTGTAGGATTTCTCTTACATTACTGTAGATACTCTGGACAAAATACTGGTGTTTAGCATAGCAAGGGTTGTGTAACACTCCCCACTGTATGGAAGGTGAACATCTGCAATAACATTCATTGTGATGAAAACTACCTCCTTGACTGCAGATATCAATGTTTACATCTAAACCCAGACAAATTCAAGCTTGCAAGGGCAAGTGTACAGTCTTGGGTCTGGGGAAGAATAGCCCCAGGGATCAGTATAGATTGGTGACTGGCCTGGCCTGTTGGAGAACAGTGTATGTGAGAGGGACTTGGGGGTCTGGTTGGGCAGCAAGATGACCATGAGCCAGCAATGTGCCCTCATGGCCAGGAAGACCAATGGCATCCTGCAATGTATTAGAAGTAGGGGTGGCTAGTAGGTCAAGTGGGGGTCCTTCTCCCTGTCTACTCTGCTCTGGTGAGACCACATCTGGAATATTGTGTCCAATTCTGGGCCTCTCAGTTCCAGCAGGACATAGAACTCCTTGAAAGAGTCCAGCACAGGGCCACTAAGATGATGGAGTGAAAGATCTTCCTTATGAGGACAGGCTGAGGGACCTGGATCTCTTGAGCTTGGAGGAGACTGAGGGGTGACCTTATTTATGTTTATAAATATGTAAAGGGTGAGTGTCAGGAGGATGGAGCCAGGCTCTTCTCAGGGATGGCCAGTGATAGAACAAGGGAAAATGGTTCTGAGCTGGAACATGGAAAGTTCCATCTTAGTATAAGGAGGAACTTCTTCACTGTGAGGGAGACAGATCACTAGGACAGGCTGCCCAGAGAGGTTGTGGAGTCTCCTTCTCTGGAGACATTCAAGACCAACCTGGACACGTTCCTGTGTGATTTAATCTAAGTGATCCTTCTCAGGCAGGGGGGTTGGACTAGATGATCTTTCAAGGTTCCTTCTAACTCCTGACATGCTGTGATTCTTCATTGTAGAGATTATTAGCACAAAGGGATGCACAAAAGGCCTCACATTTCCCAGTGAGTTTTGATGTGTTGTGCTGAGAGTTTCAAGGTTGCTAGCACTATAATCACACATAAAAATTACCAAATAAGATTCAACATAAGACAGTATGAGCATGAAATCATACAGTCTGAATCCTAGTAAGATTTTTTTAATTCCACCTATCACTTCTGTAAAGTTTTTCAGAAAGTGTTTTCCTTTGGCTTCATGCTTTCCCACTAATGTTAAATTGTTGTTAGGTCTATTTTAATATTTACATTCATAAAGTGAGTATTTTTATTTCAATTTAAGCAGCAGCAAAACTGAAGACAAACAAATGCTGTATTGATACTTTTTTTGGAACTTGGAACTTTTAGAAGTATTTATGCATTTAATTATTCTTATCGAATAAGTTATCAGGAGACAAAGTTTTAAAGCTGCTTTGTCATGTTCTTTTCCCCACAGCCTAGCCCCTTGTTTTTTAGAGACAGTTAGTTGTGTGTGAGGCTGTTTAGTGATGCACGGTTCATCTGTCAGGAAATAATGTGAGACTACAGAGCATTATGCTTCATACCCTGGGTGCCTTTCTGTCACTGTGCCAGAGCAGTTCAAAACCACAACATTTGTTTGAGCTACAAATTCTGTGGGCAGAAAGCATCCTCAGCCCTTCCCTGGACATGCCAACCTCCATGCATGGAGACCAGACTGGGAGAGAGGTGGGAAACCACAGATGTGACTATCACTGGGCACTCTGTGGTGCCCATAGGAACTTGATGTATTCAAACTTAAGGGCTGAGTGGCTTTCTCACCTTGTGCTTCCATATCAGCCCCATTTCACCCAAAATGTTTGGCCTGGAATGTTCCTGCTGTAGAAGAGTGAGCTTCCATTCCCCAAACTGGTGTTTTCCTTCCTGTTCACAAAATCTTTAGCTGTATACGGCACCAAAAGGTGGGAAAAACTGCCATCAGTGAGCAACCTATTTCTGCTTGAGATTCTGTGAACTCATTAATAACTGAGCCTCAAAGAGGAAAGTGAAGACACTTTATTTGCCTACACTTTTCCTGCTTTCTTCTTGTGACAAACTACCTGCACCAAAGTTGAGATTTTATCACTTAGCATTACATATGGAGAGAGGGTGACTGCTTAGACAGTCTCCTATAGTGGTTTTGTTTGGAGTGTTTTTTCCTACTCGATTGAACTTTTTTTGTTGTTGTTGTTGTCTGGGGCTTTGTTTGCTGAATTAGCTTTCCTGGAAACAGTAAGCACTACTTTCTGTCTATCAGCTGGCAGGAGGTCTTGTTTCCAAGATTAACCAACATGCGGAACAAGAGTCGAGAGGAATCACTTTACAAAAAAAAAAAAAAAAGAAAAATCATTAAGAACATTTTCTGAAAGTTGTTTGGTGGGTTTGAGTTTTTAAAAATGAAACATGAGAGGAGACCACAAAGGATGGCAGTGCTTGAAAACATAAGAGAAATAAGATGGGAATGGAGTTGATTAAATTTTTCTCTCCGGTTTACTCTTTCCTTGTTTGAGTCCTTTTGTCTCAAAAGTTGAAATTTTTTGTATCCCCCAGAAAGCTGTTATGGATTTATATTGCTGCTTTTTCTTTTAACAATAAAGTCATCTTTCTGGAAGTCTATCAGCATCCTGATAATATCACAGCTTGATACTGTACCAGAAATCAATGATGCAGAATTTTAGTAACTTGTTTTATTGCATGCAAATACACAAGCCCCATGGAAAAAGAGGCAGCTGCAAACACTACATAATCACTCCTGTCTTGCAGAAATCTCTGCTCCCAACAGCCAGTTCTCAGGAATTGCTTCCAAATATAGAGAATAACAGAGAATACCTCTTCTAACTGCTACAAATTTTAAACTAATAATAATTTTAAAAGCCGACAGAACAAAACAAGCCATTTTCCAATGTAGATACCAAAAACTTGTTCAGACTGTGGAGAAATTCAGACCTGTATAGAATAATACTTTTCTAATTTCTTCAGACCAAAATTATGCTCCATGTGATATTAAATGGCAGCTGTATGAAGTCCTGCTAGGAAATTACATCTAAATTATTCAGCATTGTAGCTACACTTCCTTAAGAGATAAGTAGGTAAAGAGAGGTCCTTTTCCCCCTCTACTCTGCCCTGGTGAGACCACACCTGGAATATAGTGTCCAGTTCTGGGACTCTCAGTTCAAGCAGGACATAGAACTCCTTGAGAGAGTCCAGCACAGGGCCACCAAGATGATGGGGTGGAACATCTTCCTTATGAGGACAGGCTGAGGGAGCTGGGTCTCTTCAGCTTGGAGGAGACTGAGGGGTGACCTTATTTATGTTTATAAATATGTAAAGGGTGAGTGTCAGGAGGATGGAGCCAGGCTCTTCTCAGGGATGGCCAGGGACAGGACAAGGGGCAATGGGTCCAAGCTGGAGCATAGGAAGTTCCATGTGAATATCAGGAAAAACTATTTCACTGTGAGGGTGATGGAGCACTGGGCCAGGCTGCCCAGAGAGGTTGTGGAGTCTCCCTCTCTGGAGACATTCAAGACCAATGTGGACACATTCCTGTGTGATCTAATCTAGGTGATCCTGCTCAGGTAGGAGGGTTGGACTAGATGATCTTTCGAGGTCCCTTCCAACACCTGGCATTCTGTGATTCTGTGAGACAGGAAAGATCCTGATTACTAATCCAATAAATTGCTGCTTGGTGCCAGCTACCTCTAACCTCATTGCATTTAAAAACACAGCCATGTGTTCCTGTGTTGCCTTTGCATTACAATCCTCAGACATACACCTACATAAAGTATTTTATCACTTATTTTGGCTTCGTGCCCTAGCTGCTCAAATAGTTTGAAGTGCTGTTCCCTGTTGGCACTGGTCTGTAATCAAGAAAACACTTGAAGGGAACATAAACCAAGAATTCCCAGGGTGGGAGGGAGATTGTGGCTGTGCCAGGAGAAGGGGACAGGGCTCTCAGGGTGGTAAATTCACATTGGTGTTGAAAGCTCTCACGGGGAGGCAACTTAAATGGAGATATCAGAATTTGCAGCAGGCAAAGGCCGTTGAACTTGGCAACTAAGAGAAAACCTCTTCCACTTTTTCTCTATTCCCAGCAATTAGCGGGTTTTGATTTCATGGCCTGGGTAGCTGTAGCTGATGAGAGTGTAATTTCTTTGTGTGAGTAGGCTAAGAACTTCTCATAATCTATACCACATTTGTATTTCTTTAGTAGTTTAATGGAGTGGGATAGGACATAAGACTTGCCAGGGTAGGGAAGGAAATAAGAGCCGTTTTCTTTTGCACAATGCTGACATGGCTTATTTTAGAAGTAAAAATGTTGGGCTCTGAGGCTTGTGAATTTGTGTGGTGAGGGCTTTTCTGAAGCTGAAGAATTTGGAAAATACCAGATTTCTGAAGATTTTATTCAGCCTTCCGCTAAGTAGAGCTTCAGTAACCAAGGAGGGTCACTTCTGTGGAACTGTGAGTTCAGCATACCTGGAGCTGAACTGCAGGGGAGCTTGAGACCTGCTGCGCTGAGCAGCACAGGGCTTTAGAGCACTGATTTGTGAAGCATTGTGTAGCAGAGCTCCAGGTAATGCAAATCCACAGGCCACAACCCCACCTGCTATTCACTCAAGGTGTAATTAGTATGAGTTTGGAAAATCAGCAGTGTATTAGACTTCAAAATGAGGTTGATATGGCATATTGTTTGTCTATAAAATCAGAGGAAACAAGGAGCATCTTCTGCTGAATAAACATCTGAGGCTTTCATTTTCTGTCTTTTCTCACAAAGGTAATGTCTTTTCCAGGTTTAAATTTGCAATATCAAATACATGGCAATTGCCAGAAGTCTAGGCTCTTAAAAAACCTATTCAATAAAATCCTGTAAAAATTATTAGAGTGAACAGGACTTCTTTAAAACTATTTATGTGTAATGACCACATTATTTTGTCTTACACAGGGTGGACTACTCTTTTCAAAGATGAATCAATTTTTTGTTTCCTTGAGGGAGAGGAACAATGAGTCTTTAGGTTGTGGTTTTCTTTTTTTTTTTTTTTTTTTGTGGCAAAATCAGAACTGTTTCTTACTCCTTGGGTAAAGAAGAGCTGAAAACAGATTTGTGACAGGGTTGGCTTTAAATGGATAAGGACCCTTGGCTTTTTATTGGGAACCAAGGGAGTCCAGAACTAGCATCCGAACCAGGTCTTAATAGCAAGTGATAGATGAGTCTGTCTGAGGTGCCTGCAGCTCTCCTATGCTTTCCCTGCAGTGACAGAGAGAACATTTATTTTCTGTAAGTGTATTGCTGCAAATATGACTTTAATACAATTCTCAGATGTTTGAGTAAAACCCTAATGTCTTCCAGTAATTCTGTTCTATAATCCTGTGTCACTGATGATTGTAGACAGTGACAAATGCCAGACCATGTCTGTTTGCCGTTTTCTTTGTCTCCTGCCTCCAGTTACCTTACTGGCTTGGATAATGCAATATTCCTTGTTAGGCTTTTCTAAGTTTATTATCCTTCATATAAAAGCGGTACAGGCATTTGATGGATAGACGTCTCCAGCAATAGATCCAGAGAGCTGCTAACCAAAAGGGAAGGGCAGGCACGAACCTGGAGGCAGTGACCACTGCATCTGGAGACACAAATGAGTGTGTGTGCATGTGGCTTGTGTATGTGCAGTTTTTCCCCAAACCATTAGAAGCTAACCTTTCCTTCCATTCCTTTCTCCTTCACATGCTTACTGCACAGCTATCTCCGTAGCACTGCATCAGTAGGATTCATTTCTTCTATTTACAGTTCCCATTACTGAAATCCAAATCATGACCCATATGCCTTTCTAGAGTCTTGATGTCCCCATGATATTGGAAATTGTCCTTGCATTTCTGTTCGTTCCTATACATGTGTTTCAACCTATGCTTTGTCTCCCTTTTATTCAGTGCCTGTCATTGGGGCCATAAATGTAGAGGAGGGGTAGATTTGAGAAGTTTATCTGCTGTGATTCTTTTATGTTTTAGCATCCCTGCTGGAGAAAAATGCTTGAAAGTGCTGCATTTGTGGCTTTAAACAGTGTCCCAGATACCCAGAGAACACTCATGTAGTCACTGATTAGTCTCTACTAGTGTAATTGAATTTGGATTTGTAGGAAATTTTGAAGGCTTTCAGGAATGGTAGTTGGCACTAAATTACTTTGAACATTAGGAATACAACCAAGTGCAGTTGACCACTTGCCGTTATAAAAAGCCTCTATAAGTAGTACAGTATCTGAGGCACTACTTTGTGAGGAAAAAAACCTGCAACATTAAAGAGAACAGATTTTCAAATGCAATTGCCACTAATTTCCTAGCTGCTGGGCAGAAAAATAACTGGAACTAAATTTCTATACGATCATGCTTGAAATTTGAAGTAAGCAGGCACTGTGAGCATATTACCTCAGAGAATTTAATAATAAATGCTATTTTGATTTTTACCAAAGAAAATAATTTATATGGCTCAATAAGGAATGCTGTGCATTTTGCTGTCTGTGAAGAGGAAAGAGATACTATTTAGTTACTGGCTTGTGAAGTGTGACTGGGTTTCTTTAGTTATTATAATGGTTTTGTTGTTGGCCTGTAAAATTCTCTGAATCTTCTGTGTGCAGATTGAGCTATCTTAAAATAAATCATTAATGTTGGTTTGTTTTCTGCATTGAAGAGGACACCCAGAGTATGCCAAAGTACACTCAATACATTTTTTAAATGGATGTTGTCAGAGCACCCTTGCTTTCTTCTGGGTAGACTTGTGTGTAGCCCAACATCTTCATTTCGCATCCTGCTGTAGTTGTGTGGTGAGAGAGATGAAAGGGGAAGCTTGATGTCCAGTGGGCCAAAAGACTTGTGTGGAAGACAGCAGGAAGAGCTGAGTTGTCACATTGCTGAGCTGAGGTGTAACTTCCCACTAAAGTTCCTTCTAGCTTTTGTGCCAACTTGTTTGTGATGCCTTTCCCTCCACCCCCACCCCCCTTTACACCATAGAATAGAGGTGGGAGAGAGGGAATTCAGACCAATGGCTGTGCTGCAAGGAGAGAGCAGAGAGGGACAGATGTGCTCTAAAGATATTTAAAACACCGTGAATGGGGTTTGAGCTGGTTGGAGGTGACATCTTTTCTGTCAATGGCAATCTCTCTGACACCCACCCTGTGGAGGCAGAGTCAGAAGGTAATACATGAAGCCAGAGCAGCTCTGAGCATTGAGAGGTGTCACTCTGCTGTACCCTGTAAACCTGTTGGCAACTCAGAATGCAGTAAAGACTGCAGGTTGTTAAGAAAAGGAGTGCTTAGAAAGAATGAAACAGATAATTGGATTTCTAGTGAGGAAGGAGTGTCCCCTTGCTGTGTATTTCCAGGTTTATGGCATGATAGGGATAGGTGGAGCTCTTACCTAGGAAACCCTGGCTTCTTTTCTCATTTGGAACAGTATAATTGCAACTGTTTCTATTTGTCTAAAAAGGTGAGGTTTGTTTTTTTTTTTTCTGTTCTTGTGATGTACCACAGTGTCATGAGATTAACAAAGGCCATCACCTTGCTGTTTCCTGTTATCTTAACACTGGTGTGGATATCTCTGAATGTCTTAAAGACATTGCTTTGGCATAGGCCTGCTCCCTGAAAAATACAGCACTCACTCCATGGTTGGACACAGGTTTCAGTCCCATAATTTCCTTGAGCTGGCAAACAATAATCCTTTGCAAACTGAGATGCCTAATTTAATTCAAAGCATATCTTCTGTAGAATTGACATATACTGTGTAAGTACTGCAGCCAATGATCTTCTGGAAGACAATACTAGTGACTCTATGGATATGTGTGTTAATGGCATCACCATTCTTCTACTGAATAGTATCACTTTATGCAAGTATTCCTACTGCTTTTAAGTGACTGATTTGATGATTGGGGATGGAAACAGCCTTCTTCAGGAGTAAGATGGCAGCATCAAGAATATAGACTATGCAAAGGCACTTCAGAAAGGAGCATTAGACCTTAATATTTATGTTATATTGTTCCCAAGATAAGTAGCTTAAGCTAAATTCTCTAAGGTTTGCAAGGGGTTTAACCACATGTGCCATTCAAATCAAAGGAAGTCACAGAGCTAAAACCCCATGTAATGTTTTGAGAATGCATCTCCTGGGTGTTAATTTCATCATCTAAAATATATAGCATAATGGATAGTTGCTGCATGAATACAAAGTTTTAAGTCCCTCTAGGGGCTCTGCTAACAGCACAAACCATGAGAGTGTATCTGAGTTGTTTATGAACAGAAGCTGAGTCCCAAGGGTGATAACCAGCTATAAATTCACTCCAGTCTGTGCCTATCTATTGTTATTTGTAATAAGAGAGAGAGCAGTTTTCCTCTAAAAAGACTTCCTTTAAGAGCTTTAACTGAGGAGCTCTGCTTCAGAATCAGTTCTGGTAGCTGAGGAGTTTGCTGGATAAAAGACTCCATTTTCTCTATCAATATTTCAGTATTTTATCACACATTTTGTACTTAACACAGTTATTTAGCCAATTCACGTGACTGTACACTTATTTGCAAGTAGCTGTAGGAAAATGTGTTTTATTTACTGGATCTTATTTGGTAATAGATATTCTGTTAATTATAGGACACCAGGTTGGAAGGGACATCAAGGATCATCCAGTCCAGCCTTTTTCTGTATATCTGTTTTATTAAAATGTACTATTAACATGCAAACAATAATGACGTACTTGAGATCTCTTTACACAACCAAAATGTGTGATCTGGGCTTTTTGGTTTTGGGTTTTTTTACTAAGAAATGGAAAGCCTAATGAACTCAGAAGTTTTGGTTGCTTCCTTTCCCTGACAGTAAATCCAGTTGAGGTCCAGTCAAATCAAAGGAAAAACACTGGAGAGGAAGAAATTTATCTTTAGCCTTGGAATTTTCTACAGCAGGTTTCTGATGAGAGCTGTTGATGACCACAGAATTTTATGTAAGTTCTAATTGGTATAAAAAAGTTCAAATGTTGCCGTGGCACTCATATAGTGACCTAAATAGTAGCATAGTGTTAGGTGAAGTTGTGTTTATATCTAGATATTAAAAATAAAATTGTGTTTAGTCATTGTGTGACAGGTATGCATGAGTGCTGCTTAAATTCATAACACTGGCTGACAGCATAGCAGTGCAGGAAGCAAAGCTGTGGTTTACCTTGGGGGAGTGAGCAATACTAACCAGCTTTGTGAAACATCAGATTGATAAATTAATAAAATAAGGACTCTTAGTAGCAAAGAAAGCTCATAGCACTCATGACAACGCTGGTATCTTGAGTTCCTTAGAGAAACAGTTGGGATGTTTTATGCATTGCTTCTGTACTTGGTTAGTAACAGACCCTGATCATTGTCTTCTCTTGGCTGCTACCTGTCAGAATTTACCACTTGCATTTTACAGTGTTTTGGGGAGCTACAAACCTGATGGTTGGCTTTAGTTGATGCAATTACAGCACTGCAGACTCAGTCTTCTCCAGCATGGTTCTGATAAAGCATTTGGATCTGATAACTGGGCTGTTGCTCATTTTGCCCCCTTTTTGTTTGCTCCTGCTTTGTCTCCTTTCTTTGAAAGGTTACCGAGCAATACTTTACACATGCTTTGGGTGAGTGAAGTGTCTCTCCAAACAGTGAGAACTGGTACCTCTGAGATGGGAAGGACTGGCTCAGTTTCATACCTCAGAGAAGTGTAGCAGCTGAGGGATGCACCCTGGGGCTGCTGGGACTGGAAAAGGCTGGGTGACTGTGTGTTACAGCCCTGCCTGCCAGAGGCCTGACAGCCCCTGCCTGCTCACTGCCCCTCCCCAGCATGGGGCTGCAGAAGAAAATGGGATGGGTAAATTTTCTATGGTATATAAAACCTAAGCTTTTTTTTTCTTTTAGTAAATAAATATATTTATTGAGGCCTGATCGTCAGTAGGTATGAAAGGAGACTTTAAATTCATTCTAGGTCAGCAGCAATAAGAAATTTACATGTTTCAGAACAGATATGATCGTCAGTTCTGCAGTTTTTGGTAACATATCTCTGCACTAATTCTTGGACTTCATTTAAGTTGTGCTTCTGTGAAGTTACAGTTATCAAAACAAACTTTCTATTGCTGTGAAGCTCCATAGTAAGAAGCAACCCACAAACACTCCTGTTCCTCTTTCCTGGCAGTTAGTTTTGAAAAGCAACAAGGGGATAACAGAACCTTTTCCAGTTATTTCTTGAAGAAATGTTATTCCCTTGAAATAAGCAAGTGGGACTAAAAGATGATCCATTTAAGACCTTATTTTGGACTGCAGTGTTTAGTTTGATAGAGAGAGATTTTCCTAAAGAGGGTTCTGTGATAGCACCATGGTTGAGTACATGATGTTGATAGCAGCTACTTTAGAGCAGGTGTATATTGCATACACAGCAATCAGGATTTTTTTTCCTATCCTGTGCAAAATGGGGAATAGAAAAAGTATAAAAACAGTAACTGAAAAGGGCAACTTGGCATAATACATGTTGCAGTAAAAATACATGCAGTGAAGTTTCATATTTATTGAGATATTCAGACTGTGCAAAATCAGTAAAGTGAAAAATAGGGCAGGTTTTTTCTTTAGTTTTTCAAACCAGAATGCTCCTCTGCAAATTCAAAGTGCCTAAGCAACCAGGACGTAAGCTATTCTTTACGTCTTGGCTCTGTCTTGCCTAGGATCTTATTTTTTAAAGTGTTAGTTATTCAAAGGAGGCAGGTCAGACCACTCCATCACCAAAGATGCAGTCAGCAAAAAAGCCCCCAACATTCAATTCGTCTGAAGTCTTCCCATTCACTTCAGTGCTTGTTAAGCAGGGCTGCATGGTGCTTGGCATCTTGCCTTTATCAAACCCCAAAAGCAAATAAATTTCATGAACTTGTAGAAATCACATAATCTTTAAAAGTAATACCTATTTTCTGCCGTGCAGTATTTCTGCTATTCACAGTCTTAATGCTCTATTACTGTGTTCCTACCTGCTGCTGGAGGCCACAACAGAATTTCTGAAATACATGTCTTGAGTGAAGTCTGGCTCCCTTATTCCTATGAAACTTACTTGAATTATTTTTTGATAAAAATAAATTGTGAGATACTAGAAAACATGTGTGGGTAATAATATGTTATAATACAGAACTAATAAAAAAGTAGTTTCCTCGTTTATTTCAGTAGGCCCATGTTTGGGTGAAAGCCCTGTATTTGACAGGAGAGTTAAGGCTGCAGTCTCCTGGCACTGGAAACACAGATGAAGACAGAGTCCTCTCTGCTATGAGCAGCCAGCCCCACCACCACCTGTGGGCACATCAAAGTCCCAGCTCTGCAGTGTGGGCCTTTGCCCCAAACTGCGCCTGGGCTACTCAGCATGAAAAGGGGGTTTAAGGGTCTTTTCTGTACTTCTATGTAACCATGAAAAGTAAATAATTAAAAGACATTTTTGCTGTCTTCAGAGCACGAGGGAGAAAGTGTCTGCCCAGTTCCTATAACCTCCTGCGAAGTTTGGGAACTGGGCAAAGCAAGCAAATTGCATCCTGGACTTGATGACTGCAAAACCTGTGAAGCCAAAGCTGTGCAATTGATGTGTGACACCAAGTTCATCTCTAAACCATTGCATTCAGATTTACTTCTCTTAATTTAAGCCATTAGCATAGTGAGAAAGGTTAAGCTGACTATTAAGAATAGCAGATCTCAAGAACATGTGTTCCAAAGGCTGTTTGAAAGTCTACAAAATGTGGTTTAAAGGAGCCAATTCATAAAATATTATTTGGTCTGTTTCCATGGGACTCCTGAAGTATTTCCCACTGATAACCATTCTTTGTTTACATTTTCTAAGACAGTTTTCACTCTCTTGGAGTTCTTCCACAGTCCTTTGTCCTCCTATTTTTAAATTAGCTTTCTATTTTCCCTCACATTTTTCTTTCTTTTTTTTTCTCAAAGGAAAATCTTGGAGGAGGCATCAGGAAAAATTTTGCATCTCTCAGCATACAGTCATTCCTGACCTTAAAAGAAAATCATAATTAATTTTAATTAAGTTTTTTCAATTTTGCTGGCCATTGTATGATGATCTTTGTTTTGCACAAACAATTTACTGTTGAGCTGGTTAATGAAAGCTTCCAGTAGAATTCAGTACAGTGACAGTACAGTGATTGACATGAAGCAGGAAATGAGATCGTGCAGCAGAACTAACAGTGCCACTCCATTAGCCAATATTCAGTCTTTTGGTACAGCAGACTTAGAAAAATTATTGTTCTGCTTTACTGGTCATTTCTTTCACAGGACACCAAAATCTTAAGGAAGTCAAATAATGCCTCATGGGTTTTGTTTTTTCTTGAATAGCCATAGTAGTGTGCATCAAGAATATTGTTAATAAAGCTAGGATCTAGATAGATGTATGAATAAAATGACAGAAAGGGGATTTCTGAGAAATATATCTAAACACTGCACTATGTTTCTGCAGCAGGAACTTGTTCTGCAAGTAAATCTGAGGTGTTTCTGTGGTTTTGTAACTGACTGAATAGGAAAGCTGTGTTTGAGGGAAATTATAGGTTTTGTCCAGAACTATATGAATAATAACTCATAGCATTCTTTGATCTCTGTAATATGACTTTGATCTCTACTTACTTTCTTTACATTAAGAAGATTTTGTATCTAATGTGCAATTATACTTTACGTATAAAATAAGCCCCCCAAAAAAGGCACATCTGAAAATTACCATTTTTAAAGCTCTCTTACTGCCATTTTCCTTAATGTTTATCTAAAGGACACAGAAAGATTGATCACAAATGTTATTTCCTGCTTAAGTGTTGACTGCTAGGACGTAGTATTATTAACCCAGGAGGTGTCTTGTGTGATTGTCATCTGATATAAAGGCAGATAGTAGTTAGAGTTAGAAATGGCTGCCTGCCATTCCGTTTAAAAGAAGAACTTGTGTGATTTTTCTAAAGGGCTTAAAATCCACATTGAACCAACCTCTAAGGCTGGCAGCATCAGTATAGAAAAGAGAAACCAAGTGGGTTTATTTAACAGTTTAATCTGCCTAAAATGTGTGTGTCCAATTGTCCATCCCCTTGGAATGAAAATCGCTTTTGGATTCATTCTCTGTTTATCATCAAGATTCTGCACATCCCTTAAACCTATTTAAGCTAAGAAATAGAGGAATGAAAGCAAAGTTTGATCTGATTAAAGATGGCAAAGGTTTAGATATTTTCCATGAAGACTACTAGAGTCTACCCTGATTTGCTAATTCTATTTTCTCTTCTTTTATGCAGACATGATCTCAGGTATGCACAAGAGGTGATAAAAAGTAAGTTTGTGATAAGGTAGATTTTTTGAGAGGGCAAAAACCTTGAGGTTTCTAGTATTAAATTTATACAGCCTCCCTTGAAATTTCTCTCAATTTTAAGATTTTTTGCACTTTTTTTTTTCCCCTTTGTTTACTTTTTTTTTCTTCCCCCTCACACACACACCCCCCACACACACTTCTCTTGGAACAAAAGGAAAACCATTTTATTTGTCAGTGATCGTTTTCCCACATTGAACAGTGACTCACTCTGTGAAATTGTCATATTGAAATTAGAATCTAGCCTGAAAAATATGCAGTGAGAGCAAGCCTGGAAAATCTATTTTTATACTTATTCTAATCATTTAAAGAGGTATGGCCTAATCTGTGATCCATTGATCATAGTCAGCATGTTCCATAGGCAACAAATTCACTCTATGATTGTGCTTACAGAAGTTAACCTTATTTCTCCATGTAAGCAAACTGTGGTGAAAATAAAAGTAATCAATGAATAGTCAAAGCCTAAGCTAATTTTCACTTGGCTGTAAATGAAGAGCATTGTGTAAAACGCTCGAAGGATTTTTGTTACATAGCTGCAAAGACAGCAATTTAAAGTATGCTTACTGTTTAAATGTCTAGATACTGCAAATAAAAGTTATACCCTTAAAGTCATACTCTCAGGACACTAGATACTAATGACATTTTTTGGTAAATAATTATTTTTTTGACCCGTAAGTTTTGGCTATGGTGCCATATTGGTGTAGTAGCTTGGGTGATTCATGATGCCCCTATATTAGCATTTCTGTTCAGAAGCCCATTTTTTAAGGGAATCTGTCAGTCATTCTCCATATGCTGTGATTTGCTGAATGAGCAGCTGTGAGGCGCAAGATGAACGTCTTTTGTGCAAAACTAATCAGAGAATGCACTGAAGGAGTAGACTTTATGCTTTCTAGCTGGCCATTAGTCCATGGTACCAGCCTTGAATAACTCAAGTAAAGCAACCCAAAATATAGGATATGTAGCTATTACATTCTCACCACAAACATCAGCATCAACTCTGGCTTCCATGGTTAAACTGTACTGATTCTGCTTCAATGACTCCAGGTCCACCACAGGATTTGTTGTTTTTTTTCTCATGATCATCTTCCCTTTTGCAACATACAGACTGTCAGGCAGGCCCCACAGAAATAACAAGACCTGTGTGACTTCCTCTAGGGAACCTACTTTGGCAGGGGGTTTGGACTCTATGACCTCTCAAGGTCCCTTCCAACCCCTACAATTCTGTGAAGACATGTAAATTCCTATGGGGGTCTCTGCAAGTTGAATAGTTAAGGTTTCTTGTTTCTCTATAGCTTAAGGAATAAAAAGCCAGAAAGTAGGTTTTCATCAGGAAAAAAAGAAAATAGGAAAATTCAACTTAATAAAATGTTTTGCTGGATCTTTTTTAGCAATCTATCCAGCTACATGTCAAGTTAAATGATACTCAGTAGTTTCATACTCATTGCATGAACAACAATAGAAAGACTGGACCTTGTGTAGAATTTCCTTTAACTATCTGAGTCCCACTGAGAAGACAGTGATTTGCATGAATTCTCCTGATTTAGCCAGTACCCTGCCTTTCATAATGGGGGCATATTCGGTTGCTTGGTTACCTATTTGAGATGACTGTGTTTTAGATAATCATTGATGGAAATGTTACAGGGAAGGTGAGTGAGCAGTATGATGCAGATTTTAACAGGCCACAAATGTAAAAATAAATCCATGCAAGCAGAAGAGAAATTGTAAAAGATACATATAATTTATGTATTTGCTCACATTCACTGAACACATTTACACGCTGTTTGTATATGTCACTTTGTTGTTGGTTTTGAATCCTTAAGCTAAAATAAATTAGAAATTACAGAATTGGGGGCTTTAGATCAGCAGGAACGGTGATAATTGATAGAAGATGATGACCCAGCAGTGTAGTGTGTTCTTGCAGCCCAGAAAGCCTACAGTATATTCTGGGTTGTATCAAAAGAACCATGATCAAGGTCAAGGGAGGTAATTCTTCACTTCTACTCTGCTCTTGTGACACTCCACCTGGAGTACTGTGTCCAGCTTTGGGGTTCCCAGTACAAGAAAGACAGGGAGCTGTTGGAGCAAGTCCAGAGGAGGCCACAAAGATGATCAAAGGGCTGGAGCATCTCTGCTGTAAAGACAGGCTGGCAGACTTGAGCTTGTTCAACCTGGAGAAGAGAAGGCTCCAGGGGGACCTTATTGCATCCTTCCAGTACCGAAAGGGGCTTCAGGAAAGCTGGAGAGGGACTGGTTTCGAGGGCATGGAGTGACAGGACAAGGGGTAATGGCCTTAAACTGACAGAGATGATGGATGTGGATGAGGTATTAGGAATAAATTCTTCTCTATGAATGTTGAAGCACTGGCACAGGTGGCCTAGAGAAGCTGTGGCTGCCCCATCTCTGAAGTGTTCAAGGCCAGGTTGGGTGGGGCTTCGAGTAACCTGGTCTAGCTAGGAAAAGGTATCATCCCCCCATGCAGGGAGTTGGACTACATGTTCATTAAGGTCCTTCCCAACACAAATCAGTCTATGATTCCATTTTAAGAGAGGAGAAATTGAGAAGGTGCATGGAGAAAGACTCTTGTAGTAGAAATCCATTTATTCTGAAGTTGCAGCAGCTCAACCAATCTTTATTTTGTAAGGAAAAGTTAATTTGTTTTTTAAACATGAGAAGTGCAATCTTGAGTAAGTGAAATAAAATTATTAAAATGTTGTTTCTGGTGAGAGGCACCAGCTTTTTGACATGACATGGGGCGGCAGTTTAAGATTAAGCCTGGTTAGAAGTGAAGTCAAATTCTGGGGATGGCCTTATGTAATATATGAGGTAATAGCATTAGATCAAAATTGGGATGTATATTCCTTTGAGCACAAACTTCCTGAGCTGTTGCTAATTCAGATGTGTACAGTTTGACTTTTGTCACCCACTGGGACTGAATGATTTCTTTCTGACAGTGTTTGGATAGTTTATGTCCACATTCTCTTTCGGGAAGTAGTGAAAATAGAAGGTAGTTAAAATTGGAGCCAGAACAATTCATCTTCAAATATGCCTGAATCTTACTGACCTACTTCTTTTATGTTAATTCTTTTCCCTTCTTGTTTAAAACATGTAATAAGCTACTTTCCTCGTTGCCATGTGATACCTTGTTTTCTTGTCAGTCCGTACTGAGGTAAGAAGAGATTCTGCTAGAAACACATCTCTCTAGTCGTTAGAAGCCCTACTGCCATATAGAAGCTATTTAGTGTTTTGACTGAAATAGTACTTCTGCCTTATGGGTTTTTGTATTGATTTTCCTTGTGTGAAATTTAACCCCATCATTCAAGAGTAAGTAGTGGAATCAGCTGTTTACAGAGTGAAAGGACAACTTTTCCAACATTAGAAAGGGCAGCATACATTGTGGCTGGCCTCCTGCTAGTTTTATTGATACACTTTTGGAGAGCAGTGACTTTTAAGTGCAGATATCAGGTCCAGCAAATAAAATTACTTTGGAAGTGCATCCAACATGCAATTTGCATTATTACATCTCCTGGAGCCTAGATATTGTGTTGGGTCACCATTGGGGCAGGCAACAACCCTACTTTCAGGAAAGACTTTGATTATAACCATGTGAGTAGGGGCAAAGGTAGTGTGTTCAACTTAGCTCTTATTTAGAGCTAATCCACCTCCATAAGCAAATTCTTCCCCTCCCAAAAAAAAATGTCCCTCTTGGGTTTCCTCTCTTTCCAGCAGCTGTAAAACCACCTTAGTGCAAGAAAAGGTGCACTAAACATCACCTGCTTACATTTTTCTAAATATACTGTCTTTGTGAATCAATAGTGGCAAACTTCTGCATGATATAATAGTGATAATCTCCTTAGCATCTGCGGAGAGATCACAAAATCACAGCATGTTAGGAAGACAGAGGACAGCAAATCTGAAATCACATTCCCCACCAAAATTCTCACCTTGTGGCAAGATTCCTGATTCTGGCAAGTATCTGGAATTTTAAAGGGCATCAGCAAATTCTAACTACTTGAGATAGACTCTTTTCCAGCCCTTCATAGAATTAGGTTGCTCTTATTTTGGTGCTTGTGTATTGGAGATCACAGGCTTCTGACTTTAAGATATTTTACTTTTTTTTAATGCAGCAGAACATTCAACAGATGTCATTTGTTTTCCATACCAGTGTGGTGACAAACATATGCCATCACTTTTTAGTAAGGGAATATTAGTATATTTATATAGATGTGACATTAGGTGGAGCAGGTTGTTTTTAGCAAAAGCATGCTTCACTTTTGCCTTAAACTCCTAGCTGACTTTAAAGCCTGAATTTACCCATCATTCAAGACATTATGGAGGAGACTTTTCCTGTGATTTGAGTCCTTTGGGCTGTATAAAAATAGGATTATAGAACATCTGGCTACACAGAAGGAATATTTCACTGTGAAATATAAAAATAAAACTGCAACAGATAAAGAGAAAAACATTCCTGGCTAGAAATCATCCTTTTTTTATGTTTCTTGTATTTGTCAAACGCTATCATCTTAAGAGGTGGAAGGCAAGGAGACAACAAAAGAAGAAGGGAGAGTATTAGAGCCACATCATATCATTAATACTTTGGCAGTTTTGACAGCCATGAGTAGCAATGGAAACCCCTGCTGTTTCAAAGTCTCGGATCAATAGAGAACTCATCAGGTCCTCAAAGTCAGATCCTCAGTTCAAATTCAAAGAAAAAGAGGATCCCATGCTGTTACTGGATGTTGGTGTACTTAAGAGAATTAAAATGATCAATTGTATTTATAAAATAGTCCCCAATAATGTATTTTTGTAAGCCTGTGAAGTCTATGACTAAAACTGTGAGGTTCTTAAAAAAAAACCTTTTTTAAAAAAATCTGACTTTCAGGAGTCATTTGTACATGTCGTCTTTAATAATTTTCTTTTTCTCAGTTAAAAACCCAATGGGAGAATATACTGAAACTGAATAAATGTTTTTACATTCTTACTTCTCTCTTTTACTAATCTTAATGATATCACAAATATCTGTGTTCTGCTGTATTTTCATTAACACCTTGCCAATCCAAGAGTAACTTGTCATGGCAGTTGCTGATAACATAAAATAGAAGCTAATGTATTGAATATTACTTAAATATTATTTGTATGGAAATGGAGCAGAGAACCATGTTAATCATCACCACAAAAAAAAAAAAGTTTAATTCCAAGATAAAAAGCCCTATAAAAATAAGGAATAATTTTAAAATTTTAATTAAAAACTTGAAATACCCATTTAAATTAAATTGGTGGTATTTTTACACTCTGAATAAAAAATATTTATCAGTAAATGTATTAGATATACAAAGAGATATCAAGATAATATTTCTTAACTAGGAAGATATTTTGTGCCTCAGAGTTGCACAAAAATCTGGTAAAGAAAGATGAACTTGCAAATTAAATGTACTTAAGATAATACAGCCGAAAGATTATATAATGAAACCACTGAATATACAATTATTGAAATAATTTAATTTTTTTTTCAATGGGTCAATTCAATCCAGGGTGGGAAGCAGGAAGAAGGACAACGAACCCAACCCACCAACAAAACCCCTAAGTTTCCTTTGTACTTTGTGTGAAGACCAGGCTGAAGACATGTTTGCTTCAGCTATGAGAGCAGTTCTGGGACTAGCTCCCTGGTACGTGCTTTCTTGCCTGTTGGGATGATGCTCACGACCTTTTAGCTGGTACATGTATTTAAACTTCACATTGGTCATGCTCTTCCCTGGGTTGGTTTTCTGTCTGCTTCAGCTGTCTGTGCAGCAAAGAGAATGCAATGCTGTAACTCTGTCTGATAACCCGCGGCAGCTCTTTCTCTTTGAGAGGTCAGGATTTTCCATGTTAAGGTACTGAGTGTTGCAGAACTGCAGTATCAGATGGCCATTTGCTTTCACTTTGCTAATACTCTACAGATTAAAATCAATTATCCCTTCTGTTTTTAAAGCAAATTCTAGGATTAGGTCCTGGCAGCATTTGTTCCTGTGCAGCACTGGCTGGTTTTAACGAACGTCAGCTTTCAATGAAGGCATGTTAGGAGTGATCAGCAGGTGTCTGTGGTGTTCCTCAGCGCCTTCACTTTTAGGAAGTGGAAAGCTGAAGCTGGGGTCATCACATTTCTCCACTGTTTAATGTCCACTGTCTTCAGGGAAGGAGGAATGTGTTTCCCAGTTTTGTGCTGACAGCACTGATATCTATTAAACGTTAAATAGATTGAAGCAGCCCGTGTTTATCTTTCATAAGGCTGATGAAAGCCATGATGGCTTTTTGCTTGCAACTGCTTCCATTTGGGAAAATGAGACCTACTACTTCTAAGACCGGGAATCTCCAGTACCTGATGTTCAGCTTTTCTCATCATTGTTTGCTGCTGGCCAGCCACAGCCTGGGCATCATTCAGCATAATAGGAAGGTTGCGGAGAAGGTCAGCAGAACCAGCGTTCCTCTGTGCATAGCGATGCTTCAGGAGCACAAAGGGAGATTTAAGCAAAATCTCATGCTTATTTTTGGCAAGCCACCATTATTCCTAGAATAGATCAGATCTTTTAGAATTATAAGGAAGTTTATGTAACTTCTTTCAAATTGTTTGACACCTTTACAGTATATTAAATACTTTCTAAGGAAAGACATTAATAATTTGTTATAGATGCAATACCTTCTTAGCAAATTTCCTTGCCATATATTTTAATTTTCTATGATGTTTCACCCACACTACTTAGGGAAAAATCTAAAACTGCAGTTGTAATTTTAAATTCTTTTCAATTCAATTGAAAAGGTAGATTTTTCTTTAATGCTAAAAGATGGCAATTATCTTGAACCGAGTTTCAGACTGAATCTTGCTGGCTATTATAGTGATCAGACTGCATTTTAATGCAAGCATGAAAGTTAGTATATCGAAACATTCTAAATTTAAAAAAAAAATGGAGAAGTGTCTTTTTTTTTCTTTTTTTGAGATGGGCAGTTTTCATTATTAATCTCTTCTTTAGAGGCAGTAGAAAACTTGTATATTTAGTTATTGTACATAATGACTCAGATGTGTGTAGACCTGTATCATACTAGACAAGGTTATGGTACATCATTAGAGTAATGAAAACTTTTTTGATGTTTTTTCACTTATTCTCTCTGTAATGATATTTAATATAGAAAATAATTAATATAATCTTATAAAACTATTATAACACCTAAGAACTTTGCCAGAGGAGGCTCTGTGGAATAGACGAGAGTGATGCCATTTCCCAGCTGAATGCTCTTTTACCTGCTAAGCTACTCTGTGTGAAGGGCATTTACTGTAGACAGACTATTACATGGGATTATAATGATTTTTGATTGATAATTTACAGTACATAAATTACAGTTTGATAATTTACAGTGCATGAAAAGTTATTGATTCCACAGTACTGTTAGCTATTTAATATGGAGAAGGTTTTTTTGTATGTATATTACAACAGCTCACAGAAGCCTGAGATTGCTGTCCAAGTGACATAGATAACAGTGTAAACCCTGATATTCACTCATAATTGTATAAAAGACAAATGAGTTGTGTAGATGAGGTACAAAAACAGCAAATGACCTACTCAGAGGTATACTGGAACCAACCCAGTAATAGGATTTTGTGTTCTTGTAATGTAGTCCAGCACTGTAAGCAGGCTCCTCTTTGCTCCAGATACAGAGAACGTAACATTGGCTTGTGTTATGCACCCACAACTTTTTGCAATGGCCTCTGAGAACATGACCCTTGTGAAAGTATGCTGTCTGCATCTGTCTGGCTCACTCCTACCCCAGTAACTTCTGAACCTATGGGTCAGTTTCAGTGGAATTAAACAAGTGGAGGATGTTAGTTCTTCAGATGGGTGAAAGAGAGACTCTGACACCGAATGCAAAGCTGTGGAAGGAATTTCTACTCAAATGACATAGAACTCGTTCTCGTAAGATCTGTGCCCTAACTTAGGGGTGTTGTACTTCACCAGAAAGACAACAGTTGAAGAAAATCATGCAGAAAAAACAATTACCTTCACTGAAATGCTCAAAACCTCTCTTCATTCTTAACCAAACTGAGTGTGTATATTCACATATCATCTCTCATCTACCTTGATTTCAGCAACGCTTCTGATACTGTCTTCCAAACATCCTGATAACAAAGCTGAGAAAGTGGGGGATAGATGAGTGGACGGTGAGGTGGGTCAAGAGCTGGCTGACAGGCCAGGCCCAGAGGTGGTGATTAGTGGACCAGAGTCCGGCTGGAGACCTGTGACTAGCAATGTTTCCTAGGGGTTGGTGTTGGGTCTGGTCTTGTTTAACATCTTCATTGATGACTTTGATGAGGGAATAGTGTCCACCCTCAGCAAGCACTCTGATGACACAAAGCTGGGAGGAGTGTTGGACACGCAGGAATGCTGCACTGCCTTTCAGCGAGACCTGGCCAGGCTGGAGAGCTGGGCAGTGAGGAACCAGATGAGGTTCAACAAAAGCAAGTGTAGGGTCTGGCACCTGGGAAGGAACAATCACATCTGTCAGTCAGGCTGGGGGATGACCTGCTGGAGAGGAGCTCTGCAGAGAAGGACCTGGGGGTCCTGGTGGATGAAAGGTTGGCCACGAGCCAGCAGTGTGCCCTGAGGACCAAGAAGGCCAATGGGATCCTGGGATGCATTAAGAGGAGCGTAGCCAGCAGGTGGAAGGAGATGATCCTGCTCCTCTACTCTGCCCTGGTCAGGCCTCACCTGGAGTCCTGTGTCCAGTTCTGGGCTTCCCAGTACAAAACAGACAGGGATCTCCTGGAGAGAGTCCAGCGGAGGCCACAAAGATGATGAAGGGCCTGGAGCATCTCCTCTGTGAGGAAAGGCTGAGTGAGGTCAGGCTGTTCAGCCTTGAGAAAAGAAGACTGAGAGGGGATCTCATCAATGTTTATAAATATTTGAAGTGTGGGAGACAAAGGGAGATAGCCAACTTTTCAGTGGCTTGTGGGGATGTCCAAGGGGCAATGGCCACAAGTTGGAGCGCAGGAAGTTCCATGATGAAATGCGAAAAGAACTTCACATGTGGAGTTGACAGAGCACTGGGACAGGCTGCCCAGAGGGGTTGTGGAGTCTCCTCCTCTGGAGACATTCAAGACCTGTGCGACCTCCTCTAGGGAACCTGCTTGGGCAAGGGGTTTGGACTCAATGATATCTCGAGATCCCTTCCAACACCTACAATTCTGTGTTTCTCTGTTATTATGGACTGTTTCTGCCAAATGCAAAATGTAGAAAAGAAGCCTGGGCAAAGCCTTGGACAACCTGGTCTAGTAAAGGGTGTCTCCACCCATGGCAGGGAGGTTGGAACTAGATCTTTAAGGTCACTTCTGACTCAAATTGTTCTATGATTCTAAGATATATTTCATGTGATGTGGGTCTAACTCTCCCTTACATTGGGGTAGTGACCAGTGCACAGGCTGTACCATTGTTATTGCACATGAGAAGTAGAAGTTTCATCTTTTGGTCCATGATAACTCCAAGAAAAGGAGCATGTAGATACATGTAGTGTGGAATAAGGAGAAAACCAGAACAGAGGCCTATCTTCTAAAAATTAGTCAAAAGCCAGATAATGCACCCAAAATGACCAGTCCTGAAGCTCCCCTTAAAACAGACATATAGCTTTCTAGAACAGAGACTCTGTTTCATGTTCCTACAGAGAGGAAAAATAAAAAGGAATGATGAGTATATTTTAAATAAGTGATTGGTACTGTGATGAAAGGACCCTGGGACAGATTCTCACCAACATACTGAAGTGAGCTAGAGTTGAATGAGCATTTTCCAAGAGAAATAATTTAGAGGACTATAAATCGGAACTGCTCAGTAAAATAACCAAGGAGACACTTAATGCCTGACTTGTGTTCCTCTTTTCATTTTTTTTCCCAGTTTCTGTATTAATCTACTTAAGTGAATATCCCAAAGAACTATTTTACTCACTTATAGAAGTAATATTAATAGGGAAAATATGTGCAACTGAGATGATAATAAAAGCATGGACTCTGAAATAGCTTCTTCAAGTCATCTAAGTTATCATTAACAGCTTCACCATTTCTGGTTTTAAGTATTTTTCAAGAAAGGCTGTAGCATCATATAACTGTGTTCAATTTATTTATTTTTAACCTCTGCTGCTATTTGCAATTAAAATCTAAAGAGAGCAGACATTACTGTTCAAGGGCTGAGTGCTAATCTTGTATTTAAAAAGGACTTTTTTCCTTGGCAATTGAGCAAGTTTAGCCAAACGTAGGATGCTGTAAAATTTCCAGGGCATTTACTCTGTGCCATAATTTTTGTATAACTCTGCTTTTATATCTTTTTAAACCTGGAAATGACATGTTTTACATCAAAGAAACTGCACAACTCAGGGATATACAGAATGTTAAAAAGAACTTGCTGCAAAGTTGAATACACGTTGCAGTACTGGTACTGCAAGTTTGCCACGTGTTGGGGAAAGATCTGTTTATATATGATGTGGATATCTCAGTCCCTTCCATTGTTCCTTCTAATTTCATCAACAAAGCTTTCTGTAGTTATACCAGCGCGACGCTTCCAGCCCAGCTGCAATAACAATCGCATCATGGTATACATGTCTTTCACTGGCCATGTCACAATCAGTTATGAATATAGTTACTTTAGCCTCCTCTCTTTTGTCTTCTGTAGAGGCACTATGCTATTACATCTGTGGCCATCCAAAACTGTCAGCTGCTGTTTCTAGTTCAGTTGAGGTATCATTAACAGATATTTTGGAAATGCCTAAAAAGTAGTGAATGATTTGCTCTTTCCTGCAGCCAAGCCTTTACAGTTATAGGCTCATAATCTAACATGGACCTGAGTGAAAAGTTTTGAGGGAGTTAAGTTTCTGCCAAGAAAGAATTTTTGTGACACACACGTACCCTACACCCCCCATTTCTAACCAACTTAGATCTGCTAATTTTAGAAACACTCTGTGGTACTTGTCTGTCTCTTTCTTGAGGCTTTGGCTCTGCAGGGAGTTACTCGATAATAACCAGTTCTGAATAATGCTTGTAATCTAAACATTTTGGGTAACTTGGAGTATCTCTGAAAGAGCAGGGAAAGGCTACAGGCATAATATACAGAGGAAGACAAGATAGTGGTACCATCTTTTATTCTCTGCAGAAGAGAAAGGATAGCCTGGTATCTTAGAAGTGAAGACAGTAACTTTTCATAACATCTGGACTTCAGGGCCTGATTCTGTGACTAAATGTTTTGTATGGAGACAAATGTCTTTCAGAGGACAGCTGAAGGGGGAGGGGGAAGCTCCATTCCTCTGTATTGTTCTAACATGAGGTCTCAGCTTGTTTCTGAGTCCTGACCAAAGTCAGGCAGTAAGGGACTTTTAGATGGGCTTTCTCCATCCACTGTGATAACCCTGAGAATTAGCTTAAAAAAAAATAAATGGAAAGAGCCCTGTCTACACCTCTAGTTTTATGTATGGCATCTAGGCTATCATGGGAAGGTAGCAAGGTTAGCATGACAAGTCACGCTTGCCCTTTATGCAATGCAAGGACACATCACCATCCCCACAGGTGTTACATTTTTGTCTCTGGACTGTTCCATACTGGGACAATCCCATCACAACTGGAACAGTCTATGGGCTGCGTCAGTTGCTTTGGTCTTGTTGGTATTCCTGGAAATGAGTACTCAGGCCTGCTGACTGCCTGTAGGACATGTGAAAGTTGATGGCATGTTAGCAGCACAGAGCTTTGCAGGCCTTCTGCTGTGGTTGGTTCGCCCAGCTGCAGAGCAGCATTGTATTTAGGAGTGCATGAATATTCATGTTGAAACTTGGCTGGTGTCTCTTCTTACAAATATTTAGTGTTACTAATGTTGCTAATATTTATTCGGGATCTTCTTGTTTAATTCATAAACATAACTGTGAGTTGTGAGTGTAGAAATGTGAGCTGATAAACCCTCAGCTGAACATGTTTAGCTTGCAAACAAACTCCTTTTCTCTTGTGAGGAGGTCAGAGATGCAGTAATCCTGTTGTTTCAGAAGTGACGCCAGATCCCTAGATAATGTCTGCCCACACGAAATACAAGATGCATCTGAGCAGGATAACAACAAAGTGCAGCAGAGATAAAGAATTGACATGGTTTGAAAGGGATATCCAGTATCATTTTCTAAAAGACTAGATAGCATTAGCTTCAAGCTCGAACACGAAAGATAGTAATCTTTTTTAAGAGGTGACCATGTGTTTAACAGCTGATCAATTCACTACACTACAAAGAATTAGTAGGAGGAAATTAGGAAAAGTAGAGCAGCTTTGTTCACTAATCCATGTTCTCTTTGTGTGCTTGTCTAATTCAGTTCTCCATTTTATATTACTCTTTATTTCCAATTTGTTGCTCTTTACTCTGCTGTTACCTTTATTTCAATATCATTAATTCATTTTGATCTTGAGCACAGTTGGTTGCAAACTGCTGTCTCTGTTACAAATTGATTTGTCCTTTAAAAAAAAAAGGGAGACAGACAGAAATGTCAAACTTGTTTCACAACAGAAACATTGCACGTAAGAATTGGCTCCAATATAGCGTACACCCAGTGGTTCTATGAATAAGTGTTTATAGATTGTAGTGTGCTCTCCAGCCAACTCCTAGTGTCTCCTATAATTGCTACTGTAGGAAGCAAAAATGTTCTTCTGAAAA
Source organism: Heliornis fulica (assembly GCA_013399135.1). Lineage (NCBI taxonomy): Eukaryota > Metazoa > Chordata > Aves > Gruiformes > Heliornithidae > Heliornis > Heliornis fulica. The sequence continues at coordinate 1,818,835 of VXBZ01000388.1, read as the reverse complement.
ACCAAACTTTTCATTTGAGCTGTGTAAAGCTATTATTCTACTTTGTGTACTGTGCTACAGGACAATAAACCTACATGTGTAAAGAATACAGAAAGGCAAGATGGAATCACTGCGAAATTCCAGTGATGGTTGATAATAACACTCTGGTTTACTTGACTTTTTTTAAGGGCCTTGCTGATTTTTAGTGTTTTGATGGGGGTTGGAAAGGGTGGTCTGTATATTGATCTTGGTGTTTTGTGGGTTTAAAGTCATCTTTTCCTCTTTTATTTATTTATGTTTTAGTATTCTGGGATTTTTAGTAAAATTCTTTGGTTTACTCAAACTTGTTCCTCGCTGTGTCTACATACATTCTTTCCACTGTTTCTCCTGTTGATTACATAAGTAGAGGAGGAGATTAGTTAAGGACAGATATTAAAAAGAAAAAATCAGAGAAAAATTGTAACTATGTTGACAAAAGCCATTTGCAGCAGGCACAGTAGTCAGTTAAAAGAGGTCTGAGAGCAATTAGAAGAATGTGCAAAGCACATACTTGTGCCTAGTGACGAGGACTGTGCAAGTGATTTTTTTTTCCACTTGCATTAAGCAGCGGCACATGAATTGGCCCATATTGCCTTAGGTGATTGATATTGGTTATTTCTCTTTGAATTTATTATTATGGGGTATATGCAAAATCTTTCACTAGCTCAAAGTTATAATCTCCATAAGTAAAAGTTAACTAAATGGTACATAGACAAGTCAGTAAAAACTAAAATTTAAGTTGTAGAAGCTGGCATTGTTCTACAGTATCACTACTGCTTTTTAAATAAGATGCATCCTATCTAAATACAAAAAAATGTTTTACAGTAAAAAGAGGGGAGAAATAAGGAAAAATTGTATACCACCTGCTGATGTGTGAATTGGATAGCAATGCAGGAAATGACATGTGTTAAATTACTCTGGTGATAGAAGGAAGAAGTTAGAAAGTAAATGATTTATTTTAAAACACTGAATTAGAACATAGCATGTGTTCAATTTGAAATACAAAAGCTGAATTTAATATAACATTGGCCACTGACTTTTAAAGCTTGAACAAACGCAATGGTTCTAAAATTCAGACATGAAGTAATACTCAAAGCATATTGCTATAATGTATGCAAAGGATTAAAGATTATACTTTATTAAATTTGAATCACAAGCTTGAAAGCCCTTCAGCCTTAAAGTCCAATTGTGTAGGAGTATTGCATGGATGAGTGTACTTGTACATGTGAAATACAATCAGATTTTTGTAAAGCTCCCTGGACAATGCACTTGTGGTTTCACATGCCAAGTGTTAGGTATAGATCTTTGTGCTATACTTTTTATACACAAGAAAGGTAGACGTTTAAATTTAATATTTGTATGTGCTACTCAGCACAGAAACTGGAAGGAGAATTCCAGTTAATACTGGAGATCTACTTATTCATGTAATGTGATTCCCTCTATTTATATGATCCTTTAATTGTGCATCCAAAATGTCAAGCTCCTAAGAATTATTAGAAATGTTAACTGCAAAACTTGGCAGCTTCTGGTATCACATCACTAAAGGAGGCAATCTTGGTCATAGCAAATGGATTTTGAAGAGAGGTTTTACTAAGAATTTATTAAGGTGAAATTTTAAGGGGGCTGGTGGGATGACACACGACAAAGCCAGAAGTTTATATCAAGACTTGCTTTTTGAAGAAAGTATTGAGTATTTTTCAGGAGAAAAAATATAGTTTATATAGCTACCAAAAAAAGTATTTAGAACAGATCACATCCTAGCTGTAGTTTTGACCTTTTAATAGACAAGGGTGGCAAGGTCACCTACAAAATGACAAAGTCAAGACTGAAGTGTGCGTTTATTATTTTCTGTACTGGGAAGGATGGAGGATAATGTACTTCAATGACATGAAGAAAGCGAATTGTTTTAAGTCAGTCAGTAAGGCAGGAAAATATTACCCAACATTTAGGTCTAAACAATTTATGCAAATTCTGAGGCTCTGATGTTTGAATGCTCTATCTAGTTCAGAGGTCTAAATTTTTAAGTGGTGCTGATAAATCAAAAGTGCTGAAAAGAAAGATTGGGGTGATTATAGCGTTTCCTCTCCATGAGACTCTATTCTATGTAGTTCCTTCATCCAGGAGGTAAAATCATAATAAGAATCATCAGTTAGAAACTGAAACATAATAAATTCAAATGAGAAATCAAACAGAAGGTGAACAGTGGTGCTGATTAACCTTGAAAAAGCCCAAGGGAGTGCAGAGATTTTCCAGCTCTTGATACACTGAGGGCAGGACTAGGTGCCTTTTCAGAAGGCCATACCCAGGATCTTAAGCTCAGTATTGGAGCAACTAATGAAATGTAATGATCTGTGGTGTACAAGAGGCCGCATTAATGTCTCTGACTTTAAAATGTTCAAATGTGTTAATCTTGGAGAGGTGAGGGAAGTTGAAACTCTGGATCGGTCCCTATAAGACAGCAGGCCTCAGCCAAAAGCTCAGCCTTGAGGCTGAAAGCCTGGTTGTGCGTTCTGCGTTGAAGGGAGCCTGGCACAGGGGTTGGGTGATGGCAGCCTGGGGGCAATGCTGTGCCAAACTGGCACTGCAAGGACAATAAGCAGCTGGCATTCTATGGTGTGATCTTCAGAAGCCTTTTTCTTAGTGGCTGTCCCTCAGGGTTCCTCCTACTCTGTGACTGCGCTTCTCAGCACACAGAGCACTGCTCTTCATAGTCAGTGGTGGAAAACTTCAAAACACATCTGCCAGCAACACATCATTTCCTGTGCCTGTCCTAGTCGTGAATTTTTCATGTTGCTCTACCTTCCATCTTGCACGTTGCTAATCTCTGAATATGCTTCTTTCTCCCCTCTTAGTCACTGGAGTTCAGCTTAGCTTTAATGGAGAGAGCAGCTTGCAGCGCAGATCACAGTGCCTCTCTTCTTTCCTCTTCTTTTTTTTTTTTTTTTGGTTTGGTTTTTTTTCCTGAAATATATGGAAAGATTAGGTCAAGTTGTTAGCCAGTATGCTCAGTATGACATCCTTCTCCAGTTGTTCTGATTGTGCCACGTCTTCTTTCATTCCTCAGGCTGAATGCAGAGCCAGATTTGCAATAGTCCTTTTCCTATGCCTTGTTTTATTGAGACAAGCAGATCTGCCCGTTTTTTAGATGGTAAGTACTGACATATCTAGAGCACTAGTAATCGGGGTTTTTACTGCTGTCAGCAGCTAGTATCATCTAACACTGTTGTGCTGTGCACCCAGCAGTAAGAAAATGAGGAAACCACAGAAATACAGCTGTGTTCCAAGTAACTCGTGTTTACTACCGTTTATAAACACACATGGCTTTTCTATTTAGATATGCCTTCTTTCCAGTATTCTGGTAGTTTCTACAATGGGTCACAGGAAGAGCACTTTGAATTGTGTCAATAAAACTGATTTTTCAGTTCGAGCACATGAAATGATCCAAGGTGAAGGTTATTTCTGACAGATCAATATCTATATAAATTTATAGTTGGAGGAAAGTGGGTTTTTTAACACAAAATTAAATGTTTTGAGGCATTTATGCAAAAAAGTTTTGGAAATGAAATAAACAGGAATCTTTGACTGGATTCCAGTTCTTCTGGTAAAATGGTAAAGAAGGTACTCTCCACCCCATTGAGCTGAGTGATTTGATGGTTAACCCACAAAACAGAAGGAAAATGTAGTTAAAGAGACTGTGAAATTCTATTTACACAGATACTGGAAGGAAGTCTGGGATGGGTAGGAGGGGGAATAAAGTTGTTTGGGTTTTTTTTCTTCTCCTTGGGAACTTGTATTTGGGAAAGAAAGATGGATTGATACTGAGAGAATGCTGTGCTGAGGAATGCATAGCCCTCTGAAGTATTGCACTCTTAGCATGAGAAAAGTGTAAGGGCTGATTGTTAAACAGAAGGAAATAAGAAGCACAAAGAAATAAACAGTGGAGAAGCAGGTATAACAAGACAGTAACAATAGCAGTGGTGTCTAGGGAGATGAACAAACCCAAATTTTAATTTTGATACCACCATGAAATTATTGAAATATTGGCTCCAGCAATGGTGGTTGCTTTGTTTTTTTAATTGTTGGGTTTTTTGAAGGGGTTGTGGGGGGTGAGGGAGGGGAAGTACAGAAAATACCATGAATGATTTCAGAGGTTAAGGTCAGTCCAGTGGTTGTACTGATGGCTTGAAAAAGGTCTTACATGAGGAGGCTTTTATTGAAAAGGCGATGAAGTTCTTGATTCCCACAAAATGTCCATGTTTCCTTTTGTTACTAGTAGAACATGTAGGGTCCTACATCACAATATTCAGCTCAGGAGGGGGCCTTTGCATCTTAATTTTTTTGTAGCATGGCAATGATCCAGTCTGAGATAGCAATTCATGTTTAGCAATTCTGATTTAATTTACAACTCAGCTAGAATATAATTATTTGCTGATTATACTTTAGATTTTGTGATAAAAGACAGATTGGTTTTGAAGTTTGTAGGAAGAGAAAAGACTCAGAAATCTTTCTAGTCGACGTTTATTACTAGAAAACTGATTTTTCTGTTAATGCAGAATAGTGATGAATTTTTCTGAGTTTTATTTATCCTAACATCAGAATTAATTCCCAGCTTAAGATTGGTAAGTGTTAGTGGATTTCTTTTCTTATTACAAATTGTACATCCTAATACCTACACAACAGACTTCTGTTAACTTGTTAACTGAAAGATTTGCAAATTAGCTAGTAAATATGATTAGAAAAAAACCACAAAGCTTTACATCATAAATGTCAATGCATTCATTGGTAGACATTGCATAGGATCTTCATATTTATTATAAAGCTACTGTATTAGCAAACAAAGGTCCAAAAAAAGATGACAACAGTTTAGCACCATGTTTCTACTTCAAGCAGTTGTTATATTCTTGTATGTCTACTAAGTACATATATTGTATGGGTTTTCTCTTAAATATTTGCCAGCAGTATCCCTGAGGGAAACATTCACCCTTGTGGACTTTCTGCATCATACAGGAAACATGGAAGACCAATCATGCCTCCTCTGTGTTGGCAGCTCTTGCCTTGTTCAGACATTTTACTGCCGTTGTCAGGACTACAAAAACTCCATTACGCTAGCATGCAACTTCTCTCTCTTAATCACCATACACTTCATATATTTAATATATTCAGTTCCTTTTTTTCTTTGTAAATCTCATTATGTCTGTGATAGTATTATTATCATCACAAGTCTTGTCCTTCCAAAATGGCTGTACCGATTCAAAGCAGGTGCTGTGTGTACCTCTACTTCTTGGGAGAAACGTGCATCCCTGGTGGCTGAGTAGCACATCCATCTGCTAGGCAGGAGTCACCAGACAAAATACTGGACTTCCCCACTGGTTTCTTAGGAGTTAAAGGTTAAAAGCATAGACTTATTATCTTACTAAAAGCCTGCTTGCTTCTGGTTCTGTGTACCATGTACCAATGTAGCTGAGAAACCTGCATCAAAGGAGGTAAAGAACATATAGGTTTTCAGAGGCCATCCCTTCTGAAGTATTCCTCTTCCAATTCCTCTCCTCAAACTCTGGTCCTACTGCCTATCTCTGTCCGCTGTCATTCCCTGGGGCTGGTGCACACTGCAGTGCTGGGAATCATCACTGCAGCTCCTGCTTGGAAGCAGTAAGCACTGCTGACACAAATTCTCAAAGTAGCATAGACTCTTAGAGTTAATTCATCACTGCAATTGTATTCCACATGTAGCCCGAAGAAATGAGAAATCACAACCCTGACAGATGTGTTCTCTGCTCAAAAACCTGATTTCATGCTCTCTTCCAGCTTAGTCTTGCCTCTGCCATGGTTGCAAGCCCTGGAGTAGCAGACTCATGCTGACCCAGGAACTGATGGTTCTCTCCCAGATTTGTACATCCCTACCTGCTTGCCCAGTCATGGCTGTCTTGGACACCTGCATTCACCAAGAGCTGCGAGCACTGTTGCACTTAAAAATGAACTGGTTTTGACAGCTGTCACTTACAAAAAGATGGAGGGATTATTATAATGCAGCTTTAATTTCTTCTTTAAACTGGTGCAGTTTCTGTATTTATTGAGAATCACAGTATGCAGGACAAGAGGAAGCAGTGTCACTCACTGGGGGTTTATTCATCTTGTTACCTCTAATTCAGCAAAGTTTCCTGACCTGAAAGGTCTTAGGAGACTGTGAGGCCTCTAAAGCTGATGACTCATTTGGTGACGAGCTGCTCCTGTCACCGTGTGGACAGCTTTATACCTTTCTACTTAGCAGAATATGTGTGTAGATAGTTACTCGAGTTAGAGCACAACATGTAATTTCTGTAAGAAGTACTGACTGCATATGTATCATCTGGGTCTTTGGCACATAAAATTCTGCAGCTGAAAATAGAAGTAGGTTTGACAGAGGCTTTGGTCTTGTATTTTGCCCTTTGTGGTCTCAGGGACAGTGGTGAGGAACAAGCCATAACCAAGAGAAACTTTGGGGAATGGCTAGCCATATGTCTGTGAGCTCAAGTATGAGAGACTTGTGCATGTACATTTAAAAAACAGCCTGCTGAGAGCAGTTGCCATTTTAAAATTTTGTTTAAGTGGGAAAAAGCAAAGAGCCAGTTTTAGAGGGATGATTCTTTTACAGCAGTAAATACTGGAGTTACCTGAGGCACGAGTTTCACTGAGGAAAACATTAATTTTAGCACTGTATTGGATGCAGGTGGTAAGGTGGTGGGAGCTGAGGGCTTCTGCAATGAGTGGCTGGGGCTGTCCGCAGCTGGTTCCCACTTGTCCTGATAGGCCCTGCCACAGCTGAGCCCACTAGAGAACCTCTGGTGCATTTGTCTCTGCAAAGGTATTTAAGAACAGGAAAACACTGCAGAGATGGTGAGATGAGAGGATTGTTTTGTCAGCATTCAGGTAAGTGGGGGTTGGAGAAGGTGTGTTAGAGTTTTTGTCTTACTATCCACTCTAATTAGTAATAAAGTAATTAGTTTTCCACAAGGTGAGTCTGTTCTGCCTGTCATGGTAACTGGTAAATGATCTGCTATCTTTATCTCAAACCATGAGCTTTTCTGTCTCTCCTTGCCAGTCCTGTTGAAGTGAGGAATGAGAGCACAATTGGGTGGATAAGCTGGCAGCTGGACAAGGCCAGCTCACCACAAATATTTTAGGCTATGAAATGTTCTGACTTTCTGTCCAAATCCATGGTTTCTGCTGATAATACAAAGACTGCTTGGGTTTTACAACTTATTTTTTTCTAGTGTTGCTTCAAAATAAGTACAACTAGAAAATCCTTGGTTTGGGATGAGGGATCCTGTAATGTGTTCAGAGAAGGGCAACCAGGCTGGTGAAGGGTCTGGAGAGCAAATTTTACAAGGAGTGGCTGAGGGAACTGAGATTGTTTAGTCTGGAGAAGAAGAGACTGAGGGGAGAGCTTATTGCTGCCTGTAATTTTCTGAAAGGAGGTTGTAGAGAGGTGGGTGATGGTCTCTTCAGCAGACTGATGGGTGGTAGAACAAGAGGAAATGGCTTTAAGCTGTGCCAGGGCAGGTTCAGATTAGATGTTAGGAAAAGGCTCTTCACTGAAAGAGTTGTTGGGATGTGGAACAGGATGCCCAGGGTGGTGGTCAAGTCACTATCCCTGGGTGTATTTAACAGATGGGTAGATGAGGTGCTCAGGGAAATAGTTTAGGAGAGGGCAGGAACAGTTGGACTCAGTGATGTCAAAGGTCTTTTCCAACCTAGTCATTCTGTGATCACAAAGGGAACTGCTGCCTTGGCTGGTGTAGCTGCATTTGCATAGAGGAATTGCTATGGTGGTTGCAGTCCTTGGGGGAAATCACTGTGTTTGGATCTAGGTCTGCTCTGCAAGAGATCAAGCCACAGTGTGTCTGTGAATAGCACTGTCAGACAAGTGTTTAACAGCAGTGATACTTTTTTGTCTGGTTTACTTGGTGTAAGGGACTCCTAGAGATAAAAGCAAAAGCTGTTGCATCTGAAGAGCTGCATTTATGTGCACTAACACATCTCAGTGAGCTGGGAGCTGAGGGAGCCTTTCAAGACACACTAATGGTTTCCTCCAGGACTCTCCCCTTCTTGGTCCAACTGAGTTTGTTGGCCACTCTTCAGTGCAATACCCAGTTGCAGAATCTGAGAGGTGGCTTTAGTCACAAGGATAAAATTCACCCAAGTGGAATTAGAGGCTTCTCTTCACAGAGCTGAACTTAACCCCAGAGGAATGACAACTTCACATATAAAGTCAAACTACTTTGATTTTTTTCAGACCATACAGTTGCTATAGGAAAGCAAAGTAGTTAGGAATTCAGGAATGAAAACATCAAGCTACAGGCATAGTTATTACATAAAGTAGTTCATAGTGTTACTATGTACATAAGATGCTTCCTGAACACTCAATAACCTAATCCCATATTTAATTAATAGACATTTTGGAGAATTACCATGTTGTTTATCACTTACAGGCTTCTTAATAGCTCCCCAGGGACAGGACATCTAGTTAGATGAGCAGATATTCCTCAATTAGGCCCCAATTTCAGATCAGTACTAGTGCTTCTGTGTTGCTGATATTACATATGCAATTTGATCCATATAAAGAGGGAATGTCAGGGCTTCATGTGCTTCCTGTTGATTTTCACAGAAAGATTGTAAGGGTTGGAGAGAGAACTTTTAGAAATACTTATCGCTCATGGAAGAATCTCAAATTTCTTAATTTATGTATTGATAAACTTGATTAAAATTTTCAATGTAGGACTTTGAATCATATAAACAAATTGATTTATTAAGCACATATTTAAATATCTTAGTGACATTCATGTCAGTGGGCAAAAATGTCAACTATATTTGAATATGTTCTCTCAAAATCATGTTCATATTTGAAAAAGAAATGGACTGTTAAGACACACCGTTAGAAATTAGTAGATGTTAGAATATCTTTTATTCTGGTGATGCTAGCCTTTTTCTGTTCCCATGTTTAAAATGGTGGAGTTAGATTACTCCTCAAATGTCCCTCAAAGGACATTTAAACTAATCAGGAAATATCTGAAAGAGCTTCTGCCTTCCCAAAAGGACCTGATAGGGTTGTCCCATCTGCCATGTATTATTTGTAACAGCAGAAAAGCTTCTAGGACTACTTAACGAGAAAGGATAATGGAATCGTATATATTAATGGTCAAAGCCTGAGTAAGAGCTGGTGCCCCCTAAAACAAGTTCTGAATATGTCCTTTGGGAAATGTTTTCTNATCAGGCAATACCACTTCCAACATTAAGGGGCTCATGCACTTGTCAGGTAGCAAGACCTATAGCATTCACAACCTGTACCTTGTACAAGTTGCACTAAAGGCAGAAGGTTTCATTCCAGCTAAATAACTAGATCTGATCTACATGCATATCATAAATCACTGCATTCCACTTGGCTACAGCAACATGAGTTTTAATAGGTTTCTTTAACTGAAATAAATTGCTAAACTGTACCCAATCCAATTTACTAGTGAATGCACTGCTCCTCCTTACAGGTTCTAGAGGTTAACTTAAGGAAAAGGGAGCTGTATTCTTAACTTAAATTTGCCTTGTTTTTCAGTTTCTGGCAACTAGGTCTTGTCCCTTTCTTCATAGTATTAAACTCTATGTAACGGGTATTCTCTTAGTTAGGTCACTTCTCAATCTTCTTTTGTATAAACTTAACAGAATGAGCTCTTGCTCCACAAAAACCTTTGTTCCAGTCCTTAAAACACTTCTCTCATTCTCTTTTACACTTTTTGATGAGTTAAGAGTTCTTAACAATGTATTCCTCCTCTTAAGAGGAAAGATATCTAATTGATTTCTGAAAAAATCTATATTTAAAGTCACATCACTCCCCCAGTATAGATTTACCAGAACTGATTATCACTTATGTTGACTAAACATAAATAACATTCATCAGGAAATAGGGTATCTAGACCAAGAATACTCATTGTACTAGTGGGTGTTTTGTGATATTTGTCAGTTTTCTTGTGTTAAAAGCATTTTTAGACAGCAAAAGAACATTAATATTGCAAACTTAACTCAAAAGGTAATAGAGGCTGAAACAAAGGTTACCTCATCCTTCTCTTCTTCCTCCCCTCACGGACTCATAGAATCATAAAATCATAGCATGATTAGAGTTGGGACTCCCAGAGGTCATCTAGTCCAACCCCCCTGCAAGAAGCAGGGACACCCCCAACTACATCAGGTTGCTCAGGGCCTCATCCAACCTGGCCTTGAACATCTCCAGGGATGGGGCATCCACCACCTGCCTGGGCAACCTGTTCCAGTGCTCCACCACTCTCACAGGAAAGACCTTTTTTCTAATATCCAATCTAAATCTCCCTTCCTCTATTTTAAAACCATTACCCCTTGTCCTGTCACAACAGGCCCTACTGAACAGCCTCTCCCCATCTTTCTTGTAGGCCCCCTTGAGGTACTGGCAGACCCCTCTAAGGTCTCTTCGGAGCCTCCTCTTCTCCAGGCTGAACAGCCCCAACTCAGCCTGTCTCGTATCTTAGTTTCCAGAAGCTAATATTTCTCCAATGGTCCTATGCAAATAAAATTTTTCAAAGGCTTTTCATGTAGCCCAACTTGCATTTCCTTGGGAACAGCAAAAGTTAAATACATCCTTAAATACAATTGAAGTTGGATGGTAGCTATAATGCCATTTTTACCAGACCAAAACTCTTATTTCAATAATTGTTAGAAAAGTTATTAATATCGTAACATATTGAAGCAAAGTATTTAAGAAAAAAAAATCAGCTCTGGGAATAAGCACAGCATAAAGAAATTATCCTCCTTTATTAAATACAGGGAGTAATTTGTCAAAGACTTGGTCCATTAGCCCCTTCTCCCCCCCTGCCACATCTCCCCCTAAACTAAGAACCAGCTGCATATTTTCTGGTGGAGAGCCATAGGCACCAAGAGAATTTTAACACATGGCCAGTTTAGTATTTTCCAAGGGAACTGACAGCTAAATGGGGTTTTTCAGACTGGTGTTTTGGGTGTAGACACCACCATCCCCAGAAGACTTCTGTGTCCAGAAAAATATCTCAGACATTCAGAGAAGTGGCCTTGTAATGAAATTTTAGATGATAAAGCATGGATTTTAAAGCACAGTTTTTAACAAACCACATGGCTCCCCACAACTCCCTAGTCATTCATTGTAATTTCATAGGACAGAGAAAGAATATTCTTCACAAGGGAAACAGCTGATGGAGTCCCAGATGAAATACTTAATTAGAACACCCATAACATATACAGTCTGCTGTATATGTAGCCATTTCTCTGCTTGCAAATTGTAATCAGTTAGTAAAATCATTTTCATTTTTTAAACTGCATTGTGGCATTAGATTTTTCATTTCTTCTTTCTTTAAAAAGATAAAAACTTTTCTTTTTCCTCTTTCTTTTTTTTAATAAATTTTAGTACACTATAACCGTGACAGTAGCAGGAGTTATAGAACAATTCAAGGAATGATATCAATTAGTCCTAATACCCAAAACAGAGTTTCAGAAGAGTGATCGTCCAGATTTGTAGTACAGGATCAAAAATCATGAAATACTTTTAAGTTTTAGATAGGTATGTACTTTTATTAATTCTGTCAATATCTTTTCCAGTCACTTCCATTATGTATAGGAGTTTTAAATAAAGAATTAAAAAAAATATTGGGAATTAATGTCTGAAAATTGATGACTGAAATTTTGTGGTTTATTGGGGGGTTCAGAAAGGATATATTCATTTGGTTCTGTAAAACATATATAACCAATTAAAGGGTTGGGTTTTTTCTCTCACTGAGTACAACAAATGAGTATCCTCTTATAGAAGAAGTCAAGGAAAAGCAATTCTTGGCATCAGGAATTGGGAAACAATGGAACTATGCAGGATGCTTCCATTCTGTGAAGCCCTCTGCATATGGCATTGGGCTAACCCTGTGAAGAAAGTCCTGTGATGATAAATATAGTTGGGAAGTGTCTAAAACTGTGCTGTGGCTTTCTAATTGTAATTTGTAGTAGCTGCCAAGATTTTCTTTTGCAGTTTGTCCTTCAACCCTTCAAAGATGGGCAAGGTGAAATATGGCAAACCTTTTTTGTTGTTTTTGTTTCCCAGACCAGCATGTGACACTTTATTTTTACTGCCTTGCAAATGTCACATACATCTGCTTCTTGGTGTAGCAAATCTCAGGATTTACATAAGTAAATAGCTTTCAAGATTCTTGAGGCCACAATAATGTACAAATGTGGAAACCGGTGAACTAAAAATTACATTTGACTGCACTGTGAGTAAAGATTTAAAGGACCTAAAATATTATTAATGATTTCAGTATAATTTCTTACTACTGAAATTGTTAAAATAGTAAGATGACCTGGTATATTAAAGTTGTGGTCCCTCATTTTTACTGTGAGCTTCTCCTGATGAAGTTAGACTCAGGAAGAACAGAATGAAGCAGAGATATACTTTGCATACTGCAATTACTTAGCAGGTAGTTCAAAGGTTTTCAGGAGAAAAGTTGAGTATGTACAGTGGTAAAACAAGATGAAGATTTTAGCTTGGACCAAAACATAAGTGTCAGCAGAGGTTTAGAAAATCTGTATATATTTTCCCTTTTTTTTTTCTTCACTTGTAACATCTTCTGTAAAATTTCTACTAAACTCTTTTATTTCATAAGAAAGGTAGTTTAGGTTTCTAGGCTGAGTTTCCTAGCCTAACTGCCAATACATATAGAGAAAGCATAATACAAATGAGTTTCAAGATTCTCAGTTCTGGCCAGGTAGTTTATCCTGATGATTGCCTAGTGTCATTTGAGAGTTCTGCCCCATCTGCCACAACTGTGCTATGCAATGCAGGTAGCCTTGGACTTGGTGGAAGTGTGACAAGCCAGGATACGAGTGTGTGTACATAGTTAATTTGGCTGGGATTGCAGCTTGAGATTTTCCATATACCCCTCTGCTGCTTTGGTTGGAGCAGAAAGAAAACCACTACTATTGCTAGTGCTTCCTGTGTCCTGAGCTGAACTGCACTGCCTCCATCTGTCTGTAAAGACAGTGCAGAGCCAAAGTCTCCTGTGGGAAGGAAACTGTTGAGTTATCTTGGACTCCTCTGATGGTTTACTTTCATAAAGGGCTTACTCAAGGCACTTGATTCTTGCTTCATATTTGCACATGGAGAAAAAGAACCTTAAAACCATACAGGCAAAGAAGCACTATAACTACCATTAAAGATTTTCCTAAAAGGGGAAATATCACTTTTTCTCCTGCCTTTACAGCTTCTCTCTGTTGTTTTGTTGTTGTTTTTTTGTTTTGTTTTTTTTGTCCTTTAGAATGTTAATTTAAGAGATGATGCCTTTAATGGTGCTCAGAAGGCACCTGTCACATATGGGACACTACTAGCTGAAACATGCAATGATGATAATCAGCCTCAGAGCTTGAAATAATGTGATAGTAAACGTGAAGCCTGTAGATTCTCAATTCCTCTAAAACTTGTCAGTCATCTTTAATCTTTTAGAAGAGCTGCACTGTAAAAACAGCTTTGTGTGAAAGGCTACAGAATTGAAATGAATGCCTGGCTATTAAAATTAATACATGTCTAATTTCCAAACTGTTTCAAGGACATGAAAAAATCTGAAAAAAAATAACCATTTACAAGTCCATTTTAGCGAGACTCTCTTATTTACACTCATGGCACTTTATCAGTGCCATGTATAGTAAAACACATGCAAATGTGACCCATATTATGATTTTGCTGGTAATTACTATCAGTTACTTTTTAATTATATATAACCCTTAAGCACTTTGTAAAAATAGAGATCTCTGACAAAACTGGAATGGTATCAGCAGGAATAAATATATTGTTCTGCAAGTTCAGCCTTTATCGTAATGTGCAAACCATTGGATTAAAAGCAGGAAGTATCACAGGTCAACTGTGCTCACTAATCACTGCTTCAACAAAAGAGATTGACTTCATTGCTGGCTGCCTGCAGTAAGAATAGTAAATCACTTCGTAGACTTGATATTTATTCAGTTCACAGCTTGATCACTACTGTTTCACCTTCCCTCCGAAAAACAGTACTGCTCCTTGCTTTGTCCAGGAAATACAAACTGCTCGTGGAATCTCCTAACTATTTGTTTTAAGTGAATGAGCAATACAGCTTATGCCCAATGGTTCCTGAAATGAAGTGCTGTCATAGCACGGTGGTTGCAAGGAATACTTATATTGAAAATTGGGGAGGGGAGGTTTGATCTGTTGGATTTTTTTGGCTGGGTTTTTTATTTTTTTTCAGACAGGCTCTGATAGATGATTGTGCCGCTTTGCGCATTACAGTTTCTGTACTTTGTTATCTGTGAAGACTGCCATAATATAACATTGCAGGTAGAACTGCAGGCAGGCTCCTTGAGAAAGATGAGCCTCCTGGGATACTGATTGCATTACCATGCTAAACAAAATTGCTGTAACAAAAATGTTTAGCCAAATCTCCGCAGAAAAGGGTAACGTTCATTCAAATACATTTTCAAAGGGAATCTTCTGAAATGGAGGAAGTACTTAAATAGGCCTTTGAAATAGTTAAGTATGTAGGCAGAAGGTGAAAAATAAGGATTCGTTGGCATGCCGCTTCACTTTCAAGCTGTAGAGTTTCAATTTTATTAAGAATAAAAGTGATGCTCTAAATACTTATTGACACCAATATCTCTCTGTACCAAGAGTAAAATTCTTTCTGTCTGAAGCTAGACTTGGAAAGAGATTGGGAGGAAAATATTTGGCCTAAAGCAAAGAGCTGCCATGCTGCAGTTGTGGGACAGGCAGTTTCTGCAGGGGGATGTAGAGGTGCCAGCGTATTCATGTTGGAGCAGATATCCTTCTCTATTGATTTCATTGGTTCAGGCTCATGATTTACAAACAGAAAAAACTGTCTAAATGAGAACTACAGATGGTTATGTCTGTTCTGTAACACAAAGTTTTTGAGCTACTAGTATGTCCTTTTGTAGCAAATCGCTAGATAAAATAATTTAAAATGCTTTGCTTTGGTTGATCTTAACCTAATACTTTTGAGTTATAATTTGAATGTGGTTATTATCATATAGTTATGTGATCTGTCTTGTAAAGAGGAAGAAGTGGCTTTAATTCAGCCATATGCCAGCTCACAAAGTGGATTTTAGAAGGTGCTGAATCGTCACCTTCATAAATGTTTCAGATACTGGTAACAGGGTACCATACTGTTATTCAACAAGGACATCAAAGGTTTATGATAGTCCTTTATAAATCAATGGCAAGAAAAATAAAAGTACAACAAATACACTGTTAGTTTTGGAAACTGTGGCTTATGTCACACATAAGTTGCATTTAAATGAGTATGTTCTAGACATGAAATTAAGCTGGTTGTGGTGAAACTAATGAAATACAAGGATTGGTTTTCATATAAATTCTCCTGAGGACTCAAGCTTTAATATATTATTGTGCTTAAGGCAGGGTCTTGCAATACAGTGGGGGCAGGGTGAAGTAGTTATTGCCTGTTAATCTCAAACGTAGGAAAGCATAATGCTGCTATAAAATGCTAAGCATATTTTGATACAGAGGTGATAAGTGTTTCAATTAGCTATTATTTTAAATGATAAATTATAACATGTCACCAATTCTCAAATAAGCAAGTAACAGCCATTTATAAAAGTGTCATGCATCATTATTATTGGGATTTTTACATGCTTTTTGAAATAAGTATGCTTCTTATGAATGTCTCTCTAAACTCGTACTTTGAGTTTGTGAAGGCCCATCCTTTAAAAGTCAGGGTCACTGATTTTTGATGTCACAAAACACCTTTTCAGGAGTTTGCCTTTGTAAAGAGGTTTCTTTGCCTTGATATTTTAGTGTAGTTCCAGATTCCCAGCTCATTGGCCTATAAATCACATTAAATTTATGTATTTGGTAGTCAGAAGATCTGAACCTTTGCATTCTTTTGGAATCTAAGCTAGTTAGAGAAGACAGCTTAAACAACCTGCATTATTTTGGAAAAGGTTAATGCTTGGAGAACTGAGGACACTTATGTCATGGAAGACACTACTAGTAATTGAATAGAAGAGCATATCGCTTCAGATAGGTTCAGCCGTATCTGGCCTGGGGTATTAGCTGCTTCATGTTGTCAGAGACAGCATAGCAGAGAACTTGGGCATTTTACTACATACATCTGTAGTAGATAAGCTAAATGCCAGATACCTAGTTACTGCAGTTGAAATCTTCATCCACAGTCCTTATCCCATCTTTGTCATCTTTGAGTCATTTCTCAAAACCTCTTCTCACAAAACAATTTCTTTCTCTGAGAAGGATCTTGGCAATTCCTTCCCAGTGAAAACTTATAAATGTATGATCTTCGTAACTCCTCCTTTAGCTCATTGCTCTGTCTCTGAAACAGTCTTTTAGCATGTCAAAAGTTATAAAACTTTCCAACTGTTTTTCTCTGCTCACCCACTTTATAAAGTGGCTCCATCTTAACCCTTATTTCTTCCAATCTGTCACTCTCTTCTTCCACTTGTCTTGAAATTTCAAGCTTTTCTTAGTCTTTAATTTCTTTAAATGTCCTGGTGTTTACCTCCCCTGCCCTTCTAATAAGCTGTCTTCCTTGAATGCATAGAGTACACTACAGTCACTGCCAAACGTCAGCTTGAGTCATGATTTCCATTCCGGTTCTCAAGTCAGCACCTTCATGCCTTCTCCCACCAAAACTCTGCAGGCACTTTGGCAAAGCTGTTTCTTCAAATCTCTCAAAATGAGCCTTTGACAGGTTGCCTAAAAAAAGGTATACTGCTTGTCATAATAGCTATTATCTTACTTTTCCCCCCTCTTGTTTCATACTGACCTATTGCCTTCTGTCCTTATGTTATAAATTCTTAGTTTTTCCTCACTGTGCATTTAGGTAGGGCTAATACTGTGAAGTCCTAGTCCATGAGTAGAGCTCAGAGGTGCTATGGTAAACAGCATGGAAGGGAACAGTAAAGACCAGGAGGCGTTGAAGTCATGACTATATCCCTGCAGAATGGGCCTGGCACGCTAGTCTAACAGTTAATATTTTAGGGAAAAACACAGATATGGAAACTCTGTCCACGGCCAGATGTGCACACCGAGAGCTGCCAAAAGGGAGTAGTATATGCTGTGAGCGATGCTGTTTTCCCCAATAACATACACAGAGAGTGCTAGTCCTTACCTTGGAAAAAGTGAAACACTGAATAAACTCTGGGATCCATAGCTATGGTTCTGGGTTGATTTAAAGTATTGCAAACCGATGCTTAACCAGCTGTCATTCCCTCCAGCACCTTATTGTTGTAATCTCCCTCCAAAGATATTAAAAATACAGAAACCTTGGCCAGGTTGTAGTTGATCTAATTTCCAAAACACTTTCTGGGTATTAAAAGCTAGGGCAATGCACTTGTAGTTTTTAAATTGTGTTAAATATACTGTAAACTCCCAGAAAGAACCTTTCATTGAAGATTATTGTATGAAGATTTGAAGATTAAAGTGTCTAGATTAAAGACTAACGTGAAGTGCACTGGGAAATAGTTTGATGTATAAGGAGCTATATAGTGTATTAATCGTGCACTTTTCAAAACTGCCTGGGGGAATTAGACACCCAGTTCTCTTACATGTCTTTGAAACTCTCACTCTAGGGAATTTGTTGTTAGACAGTAAAAATGGTAATATTTTCATCAGGAGCTTGAGTAAAAGAGGAAGGAAGAGATGTGGAGGGATCATCTAGGGATTGATCATAGCTTCTTACAGGTTTTTTACTGGTTTGAGTTTGTGCTGTTATTGTATAGAAGAAATAAGGATTTGAGTGCTACAAGGTTGTAAAACTAGTCTGACCCAAGAATACAGCTCCACCTGCCTTGTCATCAATTCCATTTCTTTCACTTCAAGATAGTTTTCATGTTCTCCTAAACAAAAGTAATTTGACCAATTTTTAAAATAACCATTAATGAAACAAAAGTATACATATTTGTATTTACAGTATTATATGTAATAATTAAACCTAAATAGAACAAAATAATTATATGTTATACATGTATTTCATAAAATAATCTCTTTGCTGAGGTTTTTCTCAGTCATGGTTTTGGGTTGTTTGGGGTTTTTTTTATTTAGAAGAAGAATTTCAATACTATAATGAAAGAAACATTCCACATATGGTAGAAATTACAAGTTTGCTTGTCCCTGAAGTGCTGCAATACAAATAAGCTGTTAAATGCCAACACTGAATGTTGTTTTTCAGATTTTAAAAGAGATAATCCTGTACTAAAACTATTAGAAGGCAAATTTAATTGAACTTCAAAACCTCTTTGATCTGAAATGAAAATGAACTGTTCATGAGTGTATGCTTCACTAATTTGGGGTTAGCCAATTGTGTGCATTTTTGTTTGTTTGTTTTTCTGTGAGGCATCTTTCTAATGCAGTTTATTAAAACTAATAATGCAATGCACTCTTATTTTTCCTGTAAAATCTGTTGCATTGCTTTCATAAAAGGGGAGTTTCTCTATAGAAAACACCCTCTGGGAATCAACATTCAGGTTCATGTGATGGTGTTGCATTCAGATCTATTCTAGTGGTCTTATCATTAAACCTGCAGTAGGCATTTATAAAGTAAGCCTTCCACGGGTACTGGAAAAGTGTGATTAAAAATAATCGTCTGTCTGATGAATATTTTCCTCTGACTTTTGGCAGGATCACTCATCTGACTTTGTGCCAGACTCTACAGGAACACTGATGCCAGCAATTTAAGGATCTTCACATTCAGCCTCAGTGGTAAGGTCTAAAGATACTATAGTAAACGGCATTAAAATGTTGGGTTTCTGTTATGTTATACTGAAACTGGATCTGTGTGAAAAGCTAAGTATTTCCCCTCGACCAAGGCAAGGATAGAAATCTATAAGCATATATTGAGCTCAGGACAAAAGTTCTGAGCAATTTTCATCAGAATAAAATCAGAAAGGCCATCTTTATTGTCCTCTCTGTTGATGTTACTGCTCTTGGAAGGTTTGACGTTGCACATTTTGAAATATGTAATCATTTACAGTAGGAGGGTGAGCAGGCTCTAAAGAGAAAGTAAAATGCACAAGGAAGTTCAATAGTTTCCTCTTGCTGGAAACTGAGCGATATGATACGTTACAAATTATTCTCCCCTCTAATGCTGTCTTTGTTGTACCAAGTTTGATTGCTCAAACCTTGAGTCATATTCTCAAATACTGCTGTGGAGACCTTGTGAAGGGCTTTATTACAGAATTTCTGCTGCAGGGATAAATTCTCAGCTTTGCTAAAAGGAAGAGGGAACAGCTGAGTCCTGCCATACTTTTGCATTAATTTGGAATACATTTTCTAGAAAACTGTAGTTGGGTAGTCTGGAGTTGTTCTTTAGCAGGAAACCTGTATTATATAAATGTTCGGCTTCTTGGGAAAGAAAGATCTAATTTTTAGATTATAATATTGTCTGTGGTGATATTTTGGTGAAAATTATTCTCATTTTTATGCCTTATATACTGCATTAAGTATTTTGGGACTGGGGAAAGTAGGAAGCCAGGGGAGGTATACTGCTGCTTGCTCTACTCCTTGACTTACCATCAACTAGAGTCAGGATACGGACAGCACTTTGACCTGACCCTGTGCAGTCATGCTCAGGCTAGTTTTAGATGATTGATACAGATGTTGAATACCACCATTTCCACGTCCTGCCAATTCCAGGCTCTGGGAGTGTTTTGAGGTATTTTTAATTAGATTACACCACAAAATCTACAAGTCTTCTGACATGGAAACAAAACCTACATTCAGCATTCCTCTAGAAATGTATTGTTATTAATCAAGTTCAATAAAATCTCTGCTTTCGTTTAACAATGTACTCAACAACAATAGCATTCCTATCCAATCATGCTCTGCTCACACAAAAATGAGCATAATAAGGTGTTAGCATGAATCTTCAAGACAGATTACATTTCATTATTGCTGGGTAAATTTTCTAATGTTGGAATAGGTTCCTAATAAAGGACAGTATCTCTTGGAGCATGCTTTAATAGTAATGCTTTTATTAGAAATAATACAGCATTCATACTCTGTTACTTGATCACATAACTAAGGTACAGAACAACAAATTATTTCAGCAGTTTTGTAAGGAAATAATATGATCCTAATGACACTAAACTCTTCAAATTGTTGTTTGATACTGCTAATTCTGTATGCACTGTACAATGGAGAACAGAAAATCAATGCTGTTCTAGCAAGCAGAATTCATGGAAGCTGGAGGTGACTAGTACGGAACTGATAGATTTTTTTTAATTTTTTTCCTGGAAACAAAAGACACTAATGACCTAGTAAAGGAAAGCAAGAGAGCCTCATTTGTGTCTTAACTAAGGCAAATGAAAATCCATTATAAGTCATACAAGGTCCCAGTGACAAAACTCCCATTCACTTCATCAGGAGCAACTTGGGAGACAAAGATTTCAAGTACTAAGAAATATAATGGATTTTAGATAAAGTTCTTTCCTATGTAGGAGAAAAAAACCTGACCAAATATACAGGGAGACAGAAAGTTCCATGTTCATGTTATTAGTAAATGTGTAGTGTATGCCTGGGAAGGATTAATGACCTTCAGAGTGTACAAATGACCAGTTCATTTGTTCTATTGCTGTGAACTCAAAGTTCAGTATTCTGTACAGTTAAAGGAGAAGTGTGCATATATGCACATGTGTGGTAAAACGAGGCGAAAAGTGTTCCTTATTACAGCAATTCTTTATTTTACCATCCCTTCACACTTCATTTCAGCCTTTATATAGCTTTTGTGTTCATGCTTTATTGTATTTTCTTGAGGCAAGAAAGATTTTCAATGAGAAGTTGATGAATGTCCATATTAAATTGGATCCCCTTTTTTTAATTAAGTTCATCTAAATTTAATTTTGCAATTTTACTTCAGTAAACTCATCTGACTCCAGATGTTGAATGTGTTTTTCCTATTCCTGCTTTCACATAATTGTACCTGTAAAAGATTTATGACCTAGAGAGGCATTTCTGAACACTTTTGAGTGTTTCCAGCATATGTTTCATGGATGGCTAATAGCATGACCAGTTAGCTTCGAAAGATACTTCTCTCCGCCCAGGCTTTGTTTTACTAGGATGCTATTTTCATTAGCATGAACTTCAAACACATTAGTTTAAAAGAAACTTTTTCAAAGCATTTCAAATCACAAAGGGATATTGCAATGTACAAAAATTCTATAAGTGAAAGCAAAGTCTTTAGGAGCTACAGGACACTATATGAGGAAAAGAATCTTAACTAAAAAATATTCACTTTGATTAAAGAAAAAAACAAACAACTTGGGGGTTCTTGAGCCCCTTGTATTACAACTGTGGTGGTTAATTGTTGATGCTGTCAGCATGTTCCTTGAACTTTGTAAACGTGGGAAATAGTACTCAAGTGCTTACTGGTCTTAAGGATGAGCAATGACTTTGCAGATTAACTAGTACCACATACTTTTCACATTCTGTCATGTTTTTTGGATCAGTGTGAATGGCTCTTAGTTTAAGAATTACCCAGAATTATCTCCTTATATCTAGACGTATCTAACAACATTGTATTTAACACATATGAGGCATTGTATCATGAAGGCTCTGGTTCTCATCATAGAAACAGACACCCCAATTAAACTTTCAGATAATGTGAAAAGGAAAATAGTCCAATTGTAAACCAAAAGATGGTTTTATTCTTTCTTCCAAGGGAAATCACTTTCCTTGATTTTTTTTTTCTGACGTTAGAACTTTGATAAATTAATTTGAAATATTTATCCATGCAGTAAAGAAATCCAGTTTTGAACATTTGTGTCCATTCAAGGCTCATAGGATGCAAATTGCTCTAGGCATGATTGGCAATCTGTCGTTTCACATTTGTTTGGAGGTTTCTTCAGAACAAGTAGAATTACCAGTACCAAGCATCAGTATAATGCTAATGTGAATCAAATTCTCAGTTTTCTTTTATATTCCTACAACCCTCCATAATATAACTTGGCAATTCAAAAAGATGGTGCTGTTCCTGTAGTTTGCCTTACAAAAGGCAATGAGTAAGTGATATAGTTGGTCCTGTTTGCACGATAGATGTCATGGGTGTATGGCAGTGCCTTTAATGACTTTCTGTAGGCAGTGGAGGAAGTCAGCTGTGGGGGAGCCCCTCAGAGAGAGACTGTAAGCCCTGGAGATTTGGCTCTTTCTTTCTAGGCAAAGATGACCTTCTACTGAAAATCTTACTTCTGTAAGAGTTAGACTTGTGTCCTCATAACATACTTTGCCAGCTTAGGTCTAGTTCATAATGTTTCCTAAAAGGACTTTTCTCTGTTCATCAATACAGGGTGCAATTTTGCATAATTTTAATTTCCCCCAGAATTCGTAGTGATGCTGGGTTAAAGTAACTGGAATACATAATGAAAAGAAAAATATTCTTGCAAAAATTTTAGTAAAGAAACTCAAGTATCTTTAATTTCTAGCAAAAGAAATACAGCAATCCTCCATTGGGTAACATTCTTCTGAGCTTTAAAAGCTTCATTTGGGAGTCTGGATGGGACCCAAAGAAGGAACCACTTCAAAATTACAAAATGACACAGTTTATGTTATTGTTAAATTGTCAAGATTTTCTATATATTTGCTGAGATGGTAACCATACAGGGTGCTTTCAAAGACACTAACCAGAGAAGGGTATGTTAAACCTCCAAAGTCTTAAAAATGCCTAATGACTGCCTGCCAATACAGCTGGATCCTGCTGGGTAATGGGGGAATGCCCATCATGTAAATATAAAGGGGGTTATTTAGGAGACCCAGTGAGCTGTGAATTAATGCCTAGGTTGTCACCAAAAAAAAAAAAAAAGAGAATGTATTTGTGAAAAGGAAAGAACATGTATTGAGTTCTGAATAGCTTTGAGAGACTTTTTCTGAGATAGATGGGGAAGCTTATATACACTCTTTGCAAAAAGAGATATCTGTTTTGTCAGATTGCAGATGCATCAGTCCCTCAGGTTGCTGTGGAAAACCCATTAAAGAAACAAAACTGGGTTATTTTTATGCCTGAAAAATGCATGAATCAGAAGAAAATAGTATTTGTCTAATAACTGAATTTAGGATCTGCATTGAACCAGATTCTACTGAAGTCAGTGTGCAAATTTCCACTGGTTTTAATTGGAGTTAGAGTTAAGAGCTGGAATGACAGGGGAGGTGGTAGAGAAGACGTTCCAAGCCCAGTATTCCACTAAATGGACTATGTGAGTTTATAAGCATGGTGGCAGAAAGAGTATAGAAAATGAAAGTAACATGTCAGCTGTGTCAATCTTTTTACAGCTCCTTTAAGGAGCTTGCCCTGGAAATATCATTGTGTTTTTCAAAATTGTAAATGGCTTTTCAAATTAAAGTTGGGGAATCGTTTAAATATTATTTTCAGCAGAATAAATAAAATTTTATACAAAGATCGTATAAAAATGGAGGAATAAGACCACAGGACCACTAAATCCACAGGACTGCTAAGACCATAGGAAAGAGGTCTCAAGGGGTTGGCCTCATTTTTCCATAAAAAAGTTTGAGATTTTATTGCTGAAAATGAACAGCTGAAATTAACAGGATGAGTAAATGGGGGAGGGGGTCCCCCATTTGGAGGTGGAGAATTCTTCAGATCTCTCAGTAATTTTTGTTAAGGACTTTCACTGCTGAGCTGAGTGATTCTGAATTAAATGATTTGTTTTTCAATATGAGTAAGATGTTATCAGTCAGCTTACATGTAATCAACTTAAATGCAGTTTTAGAAGAGATGAACCATGTCGATGTAATTCCCAAGATGAGAAATGAATACCTGATGAACTTCATTCTTCTAAGTTAAAAAATAATGCATTGCTTTAGCAATTTTTCCTGGTGAAAGTAGCATTTATGAGGTGGTTTCTTCTTACACTCCATATGAGTGGAGAATATATGGAGAATATGCTCCATATAATATATATGCATACTTAATCTTCTTCTTTCATAATTGTATTAGTAGTGAAGTAACCCGAAGTATCTTAAAAGTTTTATCAATAGAGCTCTTTAAGAACACTGAAAATAAATTGAAGATGACAAATTAGGGTAGCCAAAAAGGAAGACTGGGTTCTGAACAAAACCAGTAGTAGTCAAATATCAAGTATTTGCTCACACTTTCAATCATGGCATTATTGTTGTTAGGTTTCACCTGACAAAGGTGAATGTGAAACCCCACCCCAGGCAGGAGGGAGATATTTATGGTACTAAGACAAAGTGAGGTAGTACAGAGAATTTGGTGTTGACTTGAAATTCCATTAAACAGACTGTGAGATAACAGCGAAGAGTCAATGGGAGGTCTTGGAAGGGACTGCCGATGTTCAGCTACTTTCCATACAATGTGAGTTAGTCCTTAACTGTAGTGTTGAGAAAGATAAAAAAACTGTATTAGAAAAAGCATATAATGTAAAGACGGGTCAAGAAGTAATCTTGCATGATGCTGTGACGCTCCATGACTGTTACATGTGCAAGGGGGACCTTTTCAAAAATGTTTCCCCTTTTTACCAAGCTCTGAGCTAAAGGCTCACTGGATCTCCATGTTAGAGTGATGTGATGTTACTGTATTCCTTAAAAAAGAAGCAATTCTTCATTCATGAGAATCATTAATATGCAGTACAAGAAACTCATTAACTTTTTTACAAATTGTTCATAGCTAAGAGCAAACAATAAATAATAATTTAAAAACACAAACTCAAAAACGGACCAAAAAACCCTACTGGTCCTCCAATTGTATTTGCTATTGAAGAATTACTAATAAGAACATATTTAGGTATAAATAAATCTTTTATCCTCATTATAACTCCACTATGTTCCTACAGTGAAGTCATCCACACAGAACTGCTTATGGGTTGAAAGCCTCAATAGCCCCTTTTATTTATAATAAATATTGCATGCTAATGTTAACAATGTCATTGTGTGATGTCTCAATAGAGGATTATGACTTCATGTAATCAGTTAGCTTGATGTCTCTTCTCTCCTGTAATGGAGTCAATTTTCCTTACAAAGGAGATAAGAATCACTTATTCACAAGCCTTGTAACAAATATTCTATGTACTTATTATGTCAACCCAATAGTAAGGTGGCACAGTGAAGCTCAAAGCCCAGAAATATGGGGTTAAAGTTCAGTGCTTCATCTTCATTTACCCCGTTGAGTGCACTGTAATATATTGAAAGTTAGAAAGACTTATCTCCTCCTAAGTAGTATTTGAAGTGTGAACTACTGCTTTTTCAGGTATAATTCCACATATATATATGGAATATTCCTGAAATGTGCATGTCTATAAATAACATAAGCATAAACATTATTTTGTGTCATACAGGTAGTGCAAAGAGGGGATAAAATGTATTTAAATTAACGAGCTAAGAGTAAAGCAATCTTCCATCATCTACTGGAGGCAAACAGCATGTTGGGGAATAGTGGCCCATCTCAAACAGCACTTATGCAGGTGCTTAACCTCAATTATGACATCAGCAGGGTTTCAGTACAATGGGGAAAAAAAGAATTAATGCAGTGGCGTTAAGACTCATATTTATATAATATGCAAAATATTAAGTGTAGCAGTCATTTGTGATGCATGAATATTGATATCTTGTATTATTAACATAATACAATCAGATGCTTAGCTCCTGAACACCTTCAAAATAATTTATCTGAATGCTCACAAGGGAAGTTCAGGCTATGATGAAAAGCATAAATACACGGAACAGCTAACAAATAATTCACAAATAAAAAACTGTCTGAAGGCATGTTCAGAATATAGGATTTTATGGAAACTAAAGAAAAAAATAAATTAAGTAAGAGTTATCCTAAAACAAAACTTGCAGAACTGTTCCTTTTCAGTGGAATAGGACAGCTCTGGTAGGAAACAGTTTCAGAACCAATGCTATCAGTCTCATTTTTTCACACCCGTACAAAAAATAGATTTCACATTTTATTGTCTAGTGCAGGTAAAGAAAATATATGGATACTTTTAATGGAGGAAAGAATGTGTGATATTTGAGAGAGAAGTGATATACTGATGAAACTGTAGACATGGGGCTAACTGAGAGAATTCTAACTGCAGTGTAATCCTGCCTGATTTGTCTGGAGATCTGAAATATGCTAATATCTTGTCTATATTACAAATATATTATTCAAGAGGTATTAATTTTGGTAACTGTTAGCTAGATTTTCTTTTTTCCTGCCAACATAAATTTAGACATGTTCTGTGTGTGTCAGCAGTCAATTTCACATTTACACCAAAGTATCAGTAAAAGATTTTTTTTTTGCCCTCTAGCCCATGTTCTCTAAGTTTAACTGCATATTCATAACTTTATTTGAAGTTTCCTTTTATTTTCATTAAAAGTATATGTTAATTAGGAATAATTTTAAACCACAGAATTATGTGGATTGTGTTGGAATGAACAAACCAGTGAATGCGAGTGTGAAACCCTCTGACTGAAAGAGGAAACTGGTTCTTGTGTGTGACAAAGGAAACTGGTTAGGAATCACCTGACATTTTTGCCTGTAGTCACTGGGATGAAATGGGCATAGGATTGAAATGTGTGTGAAATGAGGGGAGCAATGAACAGCCATCACTTCAGCTTGTTGACAAGGTGGGTGTCAGGGGCAGCAATTTCAGTGCAATGCTTTTGGTGCTCAGGTGGTGTAGATGTGTTTACCTGTGGACTTTGTTAGCTCTGTTATTATACCGTGTTTAATTAACTCAAATAGACTCTGTGACTCTGCAGGGCTGACTCTAAGATTCATGTGGTCTTAAAATGTCTTTCAATCTTACTTAATTTTGTGTAACTTTACTCCAGTGGAGACTGTCACACATATAGTCAAACACATTGTCTGCAGGGTCAGAGAATTTGATCTGAGCTCCTTGGGACACCACACTGTGCTCAGTGCAGGTGGGGTCAGGTATAACAGTACCTTAAAATCTCAGTATGATGTAAATCAAGAGAAATGTGAGGCTCTAAACTTCAGTCAACTTTTGAGAGCTCTTAAATGCATTTATAAAACAGAAAACCAACTATATATCTTGCTTTTATAAAAAAAAATCTAAAGGGATTTTCCCTTTGAACTTTACAAATATGTTCTGAAATTGTATGAGCTCAGCACAAAAACTGCAGGTTTTGATAATTGAAAATGAATGAAAACAATGTTTTTACTGAAACAGACTTTACAGTTTATGGAATGTTATAACAAACAAGGGCCAAACCCCCTCATCTTTGAGGGGATTCCCCATGTGTGCAGGTTCACTCTGGCCATCTTGGTGGACATGAAAAGATGAGTCTTGATGGAAAGTCCTGGAGCTCTTGTCTGCTAGGTCTAGCCTCTGCTGGAGGTCCATCCAGGACTGCCCCCTTCCCATGCTGCATGGCTGTGGTATGTGCAGTAGCCATTCTGCCTGGCAGCAGTGCCAGTGCTGGGCTGGGATTACAGCCTGTCTTCACAGCTTCTCTGCAGTGAAGAGCTGTGCATTAAGAATCCTTGTAAACAATTAACTTCATGTTTAATTATACGTCCAAAAATCATCTGAAAATTGATGTTCCAAAAATTAAAAATTAATTCAAATTTTTAAGCTGTTCTCACCATACTCATTAGGAAAATCCTCCAAAAAATTGTCTCCTGAATAAATAAGCCTCCCCTTACATAAATAAAGGATCCATATTTAGATCCCAGTTCAACATGCAAGAGAAATTTGGCAAATCAAATGTTTTCAAATCAGTTTGGTATGTGATAAGAGAATAATGTCAGTGGAAAGGTTGCTTTTAAATTTTTATCTTTAAAAATGTAAAGGAAAGGGATGAAAGTTGGCTTTGATAAACAGAAAGGCAATGCTTTAAATAGCTGGAGGAGTGATAAGCTTCTAAATAAAGAGCTTCTAAATAAATGAGGTGTGAATTTTTTATTTTTTTAACTACAAATGAAAATTGTACATTCATCAGAGCAGCTTTAAATTTTGTGAAACAGGTCAGCCAATATATTTTGCACTTCTGAGCAACGAAGCAGAGAGTCCTGCCATAATAGGATATGTACTACATGTCTTCAAAGACAACAAATAACAGTATCTAGAACGCTTTCACCTTGACCAAAGAAATTCTGTAAGATAGAAGTAATTCTGATTTTGCTACAATAAAAGAACATCAGAATTTGGAGTTTGATAAAACTGTTCTGTTGGCTGGGAAGTTTGCCTTTCAACTGTGTTTGATGTTATGCTCAGTTTATTTTGCCAAAATATTTTATGTCAAGTATTTCTAATAAATCTTTTATGTTGATGAGATTTTTGTCAACAGACACATTAGTATTGGGCTTTAAGGGGAGTTCAATGATTAACTTGGCGAATAGAAACACTGGGGGAGTACTTCACATAAACAAACCACCTGCAAGCTTCAACCATTTCTATAATTGTTACCCTGCTTTCAGAATAGCATCAGTAAAACACAAAATCTGGCTCCCCCTCTGATCTAGACTCATGTGTAGGTCTTGTAGAACCTGTTAGGAGAAATGGATAGTTAAAATAGAAAAAGCCACATATTTGCTGCAACTGCTGGTGTATCAAATCTTTTGAAGTCTACTTTAAGGATTTATATCTGACCATTTCTCTTGGAAGCTGAAGAAATAACATTGAGCTTTCCAAGTTACCATTGCTTGACTCTTTTCAATTCTTTTTAAGTACCATATATCATTATAGTGATAGATCAAACATTAATCCATTTTGCCTTCAAAAAAAACCCAAACCTTAAAAAGGAAAAGGATCCCCACAGACTAAAGTAGCACCCTGCCTTTTTTTTCCTGTACACTCCAGAGTGTCCAAAACAGTCACATTTTTTAATAATATTTTTAATGTGTGTCTGTGGTTTCATTCTATTTGATTGACACTGTAAAATCTTGCTTCTCTTAAATGCAAAGATAAATGCATATTACAAAGGTGCAGTTTGCTATTCTTGTTATTACTGTGTACTCAGGAGTATGTAACCACTGAGCATAGATTAGCCCTGCAATGGGACCTGGTAATAACAGTAGACATCAAGTTTGGCAACACTTGCCAAAAGGGATCACTTTTGGCAAGTGATCCCTTTCCATACCAGGGAGGAGAAGGAAGGTTAATAGGAAGGAAGGAAGTGGATAATACTTACTGATGTTTAGCAGATACTACAGTGGTACTACTGAAATTCTAGCTTGTAATTCTTGAAACAGAATCTGCCCTCTATCATTGATGTGTAGTCAATTCTGATTGGGATTTGGGAGAGAAAATCCATGGCATAATCCAAGGTATGAAATAGATTATAGCCTGACAACAGGGCAGCTTTTGCTTCCTAATGAAGCTATAGTTCTTAATGAGCTTGTTTTCCTGAACCGTAGAGAATAATGGATCTATCCAATTCAGGACTGCTTTCCCCATTTTGCAGAGCCCAGGTAGAACTGGGAGTCACTGTGGCATAAAAGGATGACTGATATTTTATATTGCTAACTTTTCAGTTAAAATTTTGTCCTTGTGTTTCTTATTTTCTAAGGTACTAATTATGATAACTCTATGCCCAGTGCCATTTGACTGTGAAAGTGACATTCACACGAGGGAATATGTCTAGAAAAAGAGATGTGACAACTGTTGCTAAATGATCATCCCTGATGGCTTGTAGCACTGTATCCCAAACAGGGACAAAAATTTACAACGTGCATCAAAAAGTCAACAAGCTCAGGCTGTGCAGCTTCCTGGGGTCAGCTGCAGGCTATCCCTGGTTTTGTTTTGAAGAAGGCAGAACTGGTCCTGTCTTCCCTAACATTTCATAACACATGATCAGAAAGACCATGTAGGACTGAAGGGTGAATCCTAGGTATTGTTTAGGAACTGGGGGCAGGGCAACAAAAAGCATGATCATGTTCATTGTTGGTTTGGGGTGTTTTTTTGGTATGCTAATAGCTCTATGATAAAGCTGGCATGCGTTACAGATGGCTTGGCAGTGCAACACGCAAGTCCCAGTATGGATGCTGCAAGTAATCCTCCTTCTTAGATGGTGAGAGTTTTGCAGGAACTGTTCTAGTCTGGCCTGGCAGCACCCAGAAATACTAGTTTTTCCCACTTCATCCTTTGGCTGTTGCTGTTCCTGCTTTGGAGAAAGACTCCACCTCATCTGCCCGCCCACTGACAGCGGCTGAGGCTTGTGCCAGCCCTGGAGCTTAGTTTAAAGAGTGTTTCTTTGTCAGGAGCTACCAATGGAGTCCTGCATCTGACGTTACTTTGTCGTGTGCAGAGTGACCGATGTGTGCGTCCTGTGCTATACAGCAGAGCCTATGTGTTCATAAAAGGCAGAGAAGAACAGTCCAGTTTACTACTTTGTTTCACAAGTATCTGTTTTGCTGACTATGTGAGGGTGGAAATAAGGAATACTGCAGAAAAATTCTGGGCATTTTTTACCTGGGAACATTTTCCTCTGGGTACATGATATGGTCTTCAAACACTTGCTTTAGCCCAAGTGGGGAGAATACAGGTGCACAGCATGTGGCCAAGGCTGCTTCAGCTGTCCCTTGTGTGGAAAGAACACTTGTGAATGTAAATCCTAGGATTCAAGTCTTGGGAAGCCAGAAAAGGCTGGGGTTTGTGCTCTTGGGAGTCCACAGAAATCAAGGTTTGCACACATCACCAAGACCTGATATTGTTGTTTTCTTTTTTGCCTGTATTGTAACATTCAGATGTCCTGCAGATGCAACAATGCCATGTTGGCATAGATAGGTAAGGAATATTCTGAACAGAAGTGGAAACAGCTGCTCTGTAATAGCTCCAAGTTACCTTGAAACAAGAGACAGAGAAAATGCAATGTGTCCCTTGCCTGTAAAGTCCCTCTGAGGCTTTAACTTTGTGCACATCAAAAGGTTTTACTCTCCAAAATTACTTCTCAGTTAAAAAGACGAAAGATGCCCTTTGCTACTTTTGCCTAAAGCCCAATATCTTCTGACATTCCATAGCAGCTGTGGCACTGCTCCGCTTAATGCAAAGAACATCTGGGCTGCCTGCAATTCTGGGAGAGAAGTGTCAAAAGTGTCATAGACATCCTTGAGCAAAGAAAGATCTTCACTTTTATTACACAGAAGTGTCAAAAACAGCATTATTGAACATCAGGTTGCAATTTGGCACACAGAATATAAGTCTGAATAGATGTGACAAAACCTCTTCTAGGAAATTGCTACTTAACGTTATTTTTTTCATAGCTTCAAATTAGCATTTAAAGAAGAAGAACAAATGCAGAGCAGTGAGGTATAACCCTGGGGATGAAAGATCCCAGCATTCTTTTTTTGGTGCTTGTTTCACCACCTCATTGCTGTCCATGGAGTGACCGGTTGATTAAATCATTGTCATCGTTACTGAAACACACTGTGTTGATCCAGCCTCGCTCACAAAGCCATCTTAGGTGACACAGCTTATCTGACATAATTGAAAGTTCCCACTCCAGAGGGCCACTGAGCTGGACTCACGACACTAGTTATTTTATCCCTGGAACAGGGTCAAAACTCCTGATCAAATACAATGGCTTTGTGTCACACCTTTAATTGCTTTTTATAGTTTGTGTAGGATAAATGCAGGCTTTCATATTTTGATTGAATTTGTATGGTGGACAGGACATAATTATCACCTCTTTATGTTATTTTTTAAAAAATATTTTATAAAAGAAGAAACAAACCTTTGATTAGACCAAAACATTGGATTGAGCTTGTTCCTTACTTGAGTAGTATTCTACTGGAGAAAAAAAAAAAACAAAAAAAAAACAAAACAAAACAAAAAACCCCACCATATTTCAAATCAGAGCAGCAAGTGTTTTTCTTAAGGATGGGAGTTATGCATTGTCAAGAATTTAATTTGCAAAGGAAAATATGGCCTTAGTTGAAGGTTTCTTGGAAGAGTGTTGCAGGTATTGTTACCATATCTGTTTCCCAACGTTCCTTCTTTGTCCATTTTCTGCTCTTCTCTCCTGGAGCTCGAGAGCTGCAGTCAAGATTTCAGACTGAACTATCTCTGAAACTGTGGAGCTGAGTAAACTCAAAGGTCACAACACAGTCTCAGAGTACAGAGGAGGTACAAAAAAAAAAAGTGCAGACAGGCATCAAGACCAGGTTGTCAACTTCTTACACTTGGCATTACTTTGAGCTAAAACTCCTCTGAACGGGGTCCAATTTCCTGATGAAAAGTTGTGCCTTCAGGAAAATGGTCATCAGCCATTTTCATCATGCTTTAAGATGGACACCAAAATCCCACACCACTTTCAAGAGGAGGTGTATGTAAACAGTGCAGTATGCACATGCGTGTATAAAAACTCTTTCTCATAAAGAAAGAGAGTCAAGCATTAAAGTGCTTGGGGAAAAATGGTTTCTTTATACTTTGTAGAATCCAGTGGGCAAAGCTGGGAATTTAGGTGGGTCTTACAAGCTGTGTAATTGCTTTGTTGGCACTTTGCTTACAGTGAAATCTGCAGCATATCTTTTCTTTCTTTCCCTGTGTTTGCTGTTAAAAAGTCAGCATATCCCAATAGCTCCCATTGCTTCCCATTCCAAGTGCAGGTCAAAATGCCAGCTTTCTAACCATGAATGTCATGTATAATTTATCACAAAAAAAAAAAAGTACTTGATAAAAATCTCTGCAATAGTTTCTTCTTGCTTTGTTATTCATATAAAGGGTGGGGTGGGTTTTTTTTTTTGTTTTGGGAGGTTTGTTGGTTGCTTGGGTTTTTTGGAAGCATGCCTTCTATCAGCTACAAAGGCAGGAGAAAGAAAAGGCACCATAATGCTAATGTGCTGGTACACATGGTGAAGGACAGCTGTGGGACGCTGGATTGACACAATCTTATTGTATTGGATTAGTATACCTTAATTTGAGTTGTTCAAATGTGATTTGTGGGGAAGGATTTTTGCAAAGCAAGCAATGCAGAATTGTTCTGACTTTGGTGATACAACATTTTTTTATGATGACGTCTTCCCGTACAGCTTTTTAAAAAGCTTAGTCTTTGGATGTATGTGTACAAATAGGCAGTAGATCTATATCAAATACATAATTTTCTCTTAAAGAATAAAGGTCTAATGTAGGCCAAAGAGAAATGACAAGTCACAATGCAATAGTTCTGATTTGGTTTATGTTTTGCAAGTCTTTAAAAAGTTTCATCCTAGCAGCTTTTAAAACAAAACTTGCAATGGACAAATCCCACTGGGCTCCTATTTATAGTATCCTAATTTTCAAAGAAAGCAAATCAGGCAACAGTTTTTAACATGAATAATATTGCTCCCAGCATTCTGCCTGCAGCCCACACATTGTGTTTTTTGGCATGATCATGGCAATTAAAAAAAATAAGCAGCTCTTTTTAATATTTTTTTTAATACATAAGCTATTACAGTCAACGCTGACACAGCTGGCAAAGGAACTCAGTGAAAGGTAAACATTCTGCTCAAAATGTAATATAACATATTGTTGTGTTTGGTTGTAATATTTCTGAAAGAATATTTTAAGTCTATATTTTTAATTTTTCCATAGAATTTCTAGTATATTGATATCTGTTTAGAAAAATAATAACCTTTTAAAGAAATTATACTTATGATACTGGATATTTCAGTCAAAAGCTTATTGGATTTCTGAAATATTCTTACTAAAAATCAGGAAAGAAAATTAGGAATGATGTTTTATCTTTCAGCAAAATTTAATAGTCTGAGCTCGTAAAATCAATTTCTTTTAATAAAATTCTGTCAAAAGCAGGAAGTTCAGTAATGAATTTCTTCAACTATTTAAAAGGAAGGAAACTTCCATAAGAATTAGAATTAGTTTGTGACTTGCTTCAGCAACAATAAAAATTTCTCTAATTCCTTTACTTAATTGTTATGAATATATATGAAGTGAGATTTTTTAATTATATGTATTTCACTAGAGAAAATATGCAGATATGTTTCTTTTACATAAGGGACATAGGTAGATAATTATCTGCCACATATGTCCACAAGTCCCCAAGGTCTTTCTACTTTTTAAAATCATGATGTTGTGTGATTGCTTATGATTAAGGTACCACATTTCCAACATTTTATTCCCTTGGAGGCAAGTGCAGAGGTAGCCAAGCAGAGCTGGGTGCACACAGGATCCTGGTGCGCTCTGCAAGGCTCAGAAGGGTCTGTACCACCAGCCAGGTGGTGCCTATGTGTTGCAAAACCCACCTCTAAGTATGTTGGTGTTCAAGGACAGCTTTGTGGGAAGTATGTGTAAATAAACAAATACAGAAAGTACCTAGTGCAACCATTGTAGGAACTTGTAGGCATATTTTAGCTACATGCACTCCGTACTGCTAGATGTCTCAGCAGTTACTGAAAATCCTGATTGATGCTTGCTGGCCTGGCGTGTAAGAATATGAGGTGTGCAGCTACGTGCTGGTCGGTCAATAGAGGAGCATCCTGTGCTTAGCCAGCTGAGTGTCCGCCATAAACGGTGGCCCTGTCAGCTTGCCTGCTGTGCTTCTGTTATGCTTGAGAAAAAATGTTTAAAAGAGATACAACTTTTCCTTTTATTGATTATCAGTACATCCTTGGTATTGGGGTCTTCCAAGTCCCAGAGGATTCTCTTTATCTCAGACTGAATTTTAAGAAAGGCAGGTGTGATGCAAAATAGATACCTACCTGTTTATAATCTGGGGTACAGAGCTGGAGTATATGGGTTTGAGTTTATAAAAGCAGCTGAATAGTCAATTTTAATGAGTATAATGTGAGAAGAAAAGAAGCATTTAAAGTTTAGAGCAACCTTCAGTAGTAGAGAGGAAAATTATCTGGTCACTCCTACTGTTGATCGTGGAATGTGGTTCAGATGTTAGGTGTGGATTTCATCTCACCCTCAGAGCATTTAATAACAGGTAAACGAACATTAACTCTGTCAAAGTCAGCAGAGTTCTATCAGTGAGAATCCAGGGGAATTGTTGTCTTTAGGCCTTGTCATAAACCAAGTTCAAAATAACTGTGCAGCAAAAGCATTGTAACAAATGCTGACCTGATTCTCCAGACATTCTGATCAGACACCAGGACAGTTGTGAATTAAACTTGTCCTCTTGTCTAGGACAAATACAGTTCAAAAGATTTTGATTGTATAGAGACTATTTCCAGAGAAAATGACACAATAAAAGGATTAGAGATGTATTAGAAGGCAGGAGCTTTTTGTCTAACTCTACTTTTAATAATCTGGGTGCTCTTTCTTCATGGAGATGATCACACTCGACACCATATCATAAAAATAACAAAAGACCAGGAGCATGTTGTATTTCAGATGAAGATTCAGTTGCTCAGATCTGATCCTCATGTAAGAAAAAAGGGTAAGATTTTCCAGATTCAGGAGGCTTGATTACAGCCTAAACTGTTAGAATATGAGTATTTGGGGGCATACTGCAGCAATTTTTCTAATTGTTCCTTATTCTGGATAGATAATACCCCACATAGCTGCCCCAACATACATTTTAGTGGATTTTAGGAGTTGTATACTCTTGACTGGGGCCAGTGTCTTGCTGTCCTTACTGAGTTTCAGAGCAAACTCCTCACCAAATGCAAACCCAAACCTGATGATTAAAGTGACCTATGTTTTTTCAATCAATAACACAATAGACTTTCCAGGATGAGAACAAATAGAAGTTTCATGTGTACCTATCTATTATTTGATGTACATTTGGGTTAGACTTTTGGAGCCATTGGTATGTGTTCATCTGTTCTCTGCTAGTGTTCTTAGGCTGTACAGAGAGAAGGTCATCTCTAGCAGGTATAGTGCTGATGAGCAGCAGATCATTGAGTGTACTTCTTGCCCAAGAATTCCAGCAGAACCACTTGGAGCTTCCTGTGGGGCTGTTGGGGTGCACATGCCCATGATGGACAGCAGGCTCTGCATTTCCAGTCTAGCCTGAAGTCGTTGGAAAGGAAGTACAATGCTATGGCAGAATTTAAGTCTTTTGTGATATACAGCACTGATGATTATTATCATGGCCCCTGTATCAGTC
Source organism: Heliornis fulica (assembly GCA_013399135.1). Lineage (NCBI taxonomy): Eukaryota > Metazoa > Chordata > Aves > Gruiformes > Heliornithidae > Heliornis > Heliornis fulica. The sequence continues at coordinate 1,782,765 of VXBZ01000388.1, read as the reverse complement.
CATTGTAAAATGAAGTTGCTGATGTTAAGCGTGCAAATACCTGAGCTAATTTTATGTCCAATCGAAACAAAAGGGGTGGAGGGGGAAGAAAAGGGATCGATGTTGGCCTAATAGAAAAAGATAGCATCTGGAGGGAGAACATTATAATTCACGTGTTTTTAGCACTATTACAAAGAATAGAGAATAAAAATAGAGAGACCTGGAAAAAGCAATAAAATCTATAAACTTTAATTCATAGCACTTTTTTTTTAAAGTATATGACATTTTTATTCCACAAACCCACTAATGGGGTTCTAAATATGAGTGAGAATAGCAAATTGCTTTTTCTATCTCTTGGATCTATAGCTTCACCTCTACACTTGAATAAAAACATTAAACAAGAGGCAGATACTATTTCTTTTCTTTATGTTCAGCCCCAGGAATTTTTCAGCTGAAATCAATAATTAAAATGCTTATTAGCTATTGTAAGTGTTACAAATACAAATTTGTTAAATGCAGATGTGTATATATCTTGGGTAACAGAGATATTTTTGTCCAGATTTTTTAGCCAAGTAACAAAATTTGGGAGAAGAGGCAATATATAACTTCACATTTACTCATCAGGTATCATATTAACTAAGAAGATACAATCAATTTGGTACCTTTTAATTTTCTTTACATAATAGAAAGCAGTAGTTGGTTCTTAAGAAGAAACAGATTTGCATGTTTTATTTTCAAGGGGTTTAATGTAAAAAGTAAAAGTTCACAGAACAAGTATAAGAAAAAAAGAATTTATTTTAGAGATTTCATTACTAATTAGCTGAAGACCATCTCTTTCAGATGCACAAGGTATCAGAGTATGAACTGATTGTTTGAGTGTGTGTTCTGGATGGAAGGGGCATTGTGTACCCATACACAGTACTCTGCTGGAGAGGGGCAAAGGTTAAACACACCCACACTTCTGTTCCTCATCTTCTTCTGGCACTCTGGCCAGGAATGATTAAGGAATGAAGACAAGTTCCTTGGTTGTTAAGCTCTTGGGATTATAACACTGATGGGGGGGGGGGGCGGACCTTAAAGCTTTTGGAAGCCAGGAAATGCATCAGAAATGCACAGAAATGTAATATTTTTTTATATTATTCCATATCAGTTCCTTTGCTCTGGTTGAACAAAACATAGTTTCCTCTTTCTGCTCCCTCTGAGCATCCGTAGCTCTGGTGGAGCTGCACCTCCAGCTGGAAGGGTGCTGACACAGGAGTGCCACTGCTGCAGCAGGCTGATGCTGCCCTCAGTGCTCAGCGGCAACTCTCCCTCAGGGAGAGTCAGTCAAGCTCTGCTAGATTCATCCTCCCAGTTCAAAATACTGTTTTGCCACCTTTCTCTTCTCCTTGCACCGGTGGTGCTCTTGCAGTACTTCTTACATGCAGCTCTTTTTTTCAATCTAGGCTGTTCTAATAAAATGCTTTACATGAAATGTTCCCCTTTGAATCTCTTCTCAAAGCAATGTCTGCTGCAATACCACAAGAAGTCACTGTCAGCAGTGTTCTGTGATAGCCAGAATGAAAGGTGGAGATTTTTGTTAAAGCTTTCTGATGATTTTGGAATCAGTATGCTGTGAAATAGCTAGTTCATTAGCTTACAATTTTTCTATACGTAACATTTACTCCTCTTCATCTTTACTTGGTTTTGCTTCTCAGAGCTATTTGTTCTGTCTTGCTTCAGATTAAAGAATCTTCTTGCTCACTGATCTAGCACAGTGAAGCCCACGGCAGCATCTACATCGTTGTAAATAAATCGGAGAAAGCGTAGGTGAGCAATACCCCTTTGAGTATGAACAGTCACCAGGCATAGGCATGGGTCGTACTGTAGTCCAGCATATTGCTTAGGTATTATACTCTGTGGACTGTAATATGCATTAGTATAAAGCTATTATCCTATCCACCAAATGAATACATTTTAAAAGGAAACTAATCATTTGGATTTTAGAACTGTCTTTTGTTTGCAAGAGTGGAGAAAATTGAGTCTAATAGAAAACCTGTGATAGTGTAATGAACACTAACAACAAATCTCTAAGAGCTATCCAAAACTTCCAGTAGCTTGTCCTCTATGTCCTTTTCATTTGTGGCAGGGATAATACAGACAAAACCCTTACAGCTCTGTGAGTGGTCTTCATCTGAAATGTCATCAGAACCAGCCCTTGTGTTTGTATTGATACTAACCTGCCAAAGATTGACTGGCAAGGAGCTCCTTCAAGTCTTGTTAAGGTCTGGAGAGCTGAAAGTCTGCTGTATTTCTGCAGTCTAAGGAGTTTTGGGAGTCAATGGTTCCTTGTAGCAAGCAGTGACAACTTAAATTTTTATTCCTTAATTAGCTTCTGCTGAGGTTTCTGTAAGCTCCTGGGAGGATAAGTTTAAAAATATATGTATTTTGTTAGAATATGGACGTGGCAAAATAAGCCTTTCTCTTTGTTTTAATCACAGTTGCAACTTGGAAGTAAGTAGTGAAAAAGTCAGCTATTCTGAGAATGATAAAGGATAAGTATCATGAAAGAACACGGTTATTTCTGTCTGGTTTTCATTTAATTGCCAAAAAGCTTAGCCGGAATAATATAAGAAAAATAAGTAAGAAAATTGCTTACATGGAGGCCGTGAGATGAGTGTCCTTTTAAATACTCATCCCTTCTTTCTTGTCTCAGCTATGATAAACAGGCTTAGCACAGCAAAGGAAAGTGTATGGCTAGCGGGCTCAACTGTATCCTCAGAGTACTCGATGCATGGAATGCAGCCTGGCAAACAAGCAAAAACATCACAAAAGCAAAAAAAAAAAAGTGAACAGACACTAACAGTATGGAATAGTTCTCAGCTAAAAGAAGAAAGCATATCCGGTGAAACTACAAGATAGGAAGGATACTGAGCTCCTGCTCAGCCAGATGGAGAGAAGATGGGCTTTGGATCCACCCTGGCTCTCCACACTAGGCCGGGAAAGTGCAATGCTGTGCTGCAGCTGGACCACAACAGTATGAAACAGCCAGTTTGCTCACGTGTTCCTATGCTGTTATCTCTTGACACTACTAAATAAGCAAGACATTTAAATGAGAATAAGCTAGGACCCTAAAACCACAGCCAAATCCCCCTATATGTTAGTCTATCATAAATATTGCATGAACACTTTAGGGTATGAAAAATGTGCTCTGCCTCAGTACATACCCTGGGCAAGGGAAGGTTAATTCTGAATATTGATGGCCAATATTGAGATACCGTGGCAGGGAATAGCTCCTTCCAGCCTAATTTTGTCTAGATTCACTCACAGGAACCTCTGTGCCTATGAAGCTGGACTGCTTCTCCCCTAGCAAAGCTATTCAGTTTGCAGATACTATGGGGGAGGTTCTCACAGGGCACTGGCTGGGACTGGGACTTTTCAGAATTACAGTAATACAAATAATACATTATGTTAGGAGGCTTTGAAAGAGAAATGTTTGATTGTATTAAGCAAGTAATGATGTTTGATGTACCTCCAAGGTGGCAGTCAGTGGGTGAGCCTTGCAAAACTCAGCTGTTTCTCTCTCAGCAAGTTTCCGCCTTGTAAACAGTGCCTTTGTTTTCTGTCTGTGTGGGCTCTGATGCCTTAGATTTCCCTTTGATGTATGAATGAATCCAGTGCTTCAAAACAAAACTCAAACTAGTGCTGGAAAATCATAGAGGGAAAGAAGAAAGATGGGAATAGGAAAATGTAGTTTTGAATATCCACATTAATAAAGCTGGCAAGATGATGTGTTTACAGAGAGGATGATTGTGTACTTGCGGTTTGTGACCATTTGGGGCAGTTGAGGCTTATGAATGTACTTGAGGTGGCATGAGGTTTTTTTCTGTTCTCTAGCACCAACGTGTATGTGAGCAGTGGCAACATAAACCAATAAAAGTTATGACCACTGGCTCACCAGAAACGGTCTGGTTTGCATTGACTATTTGAAGTGTGCAATTGTGCAGCCAGTGTATGAACAGTAACAGCGAGCTGTCTGCAAGCAGCTCAGAGGCAGAGCTTTGTTTACACAAACTGTTTATCAGATCACTTAATACAGTAAATAATTAAGGTGAAGAGACTACTCTAGTCCTAGACAAACTGGAGGCAGACAAATGGGCCAAGGACTAGGCTGTTGAGGCCACTGTATGTGGGGAATAACTGTCCCTCTCCTGGCAGGGAGGGAGGATGCTTCTTTCTTTGTGCCTGTCCATCCTATGGCTCTTGATCTCTTAGGATCCCTTAAGTGATTGGTTATCCCACATGAAAATGGAGAGGAGAGGATATTCACTCTCTTCCTATTGCATGTCTGTCTGCGTGTGAGCAAGGTTTCCTGGGTTCAGGGGCTGGCAAAGCCACATAGGGCAGTGCCAGCAGGACAGGCTGCCCTTCTCCTTGATGTGTCAGAGTGGTGAAGCAGAGCCCAGCTGTACTGGCCCTCAGTATGTCTAATAAAGTTGTGTGCTATAAATGGATCAGCCAGTTGGGACTGGAACTGCAATCCTCAGGGAACCTTTCAACAAATCTGGTTTGAGTTTCAAGTTGCAGTGAAATACGAAACGAGGTGGGTTTCATGCAGTTTCAGGTTTTGCTGAAAACCTTTCAACCAGTTCTAGTCAGTAGCTGCTGCTCTTTCAGTTTCCTCCCTCTAATGTGTCTCTGGTGTTTCTAGTGGAATGTGCTTCAGATTAAGTGCAGTTAGGGTAAAAGGCGGAAATAAAAGCACCTAAATGTGACTCAGCACTCTGGGAATTAAGAGGGAATGGCGAGGGGATGCCCTTTCCTTCTTAAATTCTTCTTTCAGTCCCCTTTCCTGTAGAGTTTTACTGAAATTTCTTTTTTGTTGGATATTTTTGGACTGTACAGCTAGTTGGGATAATAGCACTGCAGATCACCTTCTAACTGGCTGGGACAAGTGGAAAAGGAGCCCTGCAGACTGTCTGGCAAGTGGACAGGAGACCCGGAGAAGCGGTCGGCCTCCCAGCTGGCCCATGGCGCTCGCAGCCGGGAAAGCAGTCTGCACGCTGCCTGCTCGGAGGATCCGGGAGGCGAGGAGGTGCTCCGCTTCCCAGCTGGCAAGGGGAGTGCGGTGCCTGGAGAAGTGGGCTGCTTTCCGTTTGGCTTCACAGGTTGTGCAAGAGGCCAAGAAATGAGGTTCAGTTCCCAGTAGCCTGTCTGATTCTTGATTTGCTTCCTTTAGTTAAAAGAGGCAGAGAATACTGATGTTGTTTTGCCAGGCACAGGATTGAAACTGAGTGGCATGGAAGAATAGAGACTTAAATAAGCACAGCTCGCTGTCTCCACTTGCTTTTGTCAGGTCGTGTAACAACCTTGCTGCCAGCAACCTTCCTTACTAAATGGAGGAAAAACTAGGGGTCACTGGGAGGTGATTGTGCACTTCTGCGTTTGGTACTTAGGGTTGGTTTAAATTATTACAGAACCATTTTTATCGGTAGAAACCCATTGTTAACCTAGGCAGTGTATCAATGGTTTAAATATTTAGGAAAATATTAGTATTTGGTGATTCCTTCACCAAGGAAATATAGTGGGAAATACACTTAACAGTTTGCCTTTTAAAAGGTTATTTAAATACATCTCAGGTGTCATATATGTTGACAATTCGAGCTTCATCTTCTCTCAAAGTATACTTATAGTCTGTTAATTTTTTTAAGCGTACAGTAGATATGAGAAAGACAACAATAGATCTTCTGTTAATATGCAGCTAGCTCCATTGTAAAACCTGATTATTTTTCTTCCCCCTCATTGCCTGTAGTTATTCCTTTCAAATTTGTGGCGTGTTTTAAAAATCATTCCTGATTTCTGTGCCAATCTTCACTGGAGTTTGTAATAACACACTGTAATTTAGGCAGCTCTCTGAAGTCCCGTGTGTAAAGTTATCTGTGTAGCGCTTGCATGATCAGAATCCAAGACGGCCCCATTTTCACTGAGTGCAAGATATTAACATTTTAAAATTACTTCAGATCCATGATTCAGTAAAAGTCAGTTGAACCTGATCTTCAGGGCTCTCTGCGCTGCCGGCAGTAGCACATCTGTTACCTCACTTGTATCGCAGTGCTAATAGCCAAGGCTGTGGCAGCACATACTTCAGCTGAGAAGGACCCAAAGCCTTCAGAAGGCGTGAGCAGCCTGACTTGAAGCTTGTGCTGACGCAGCTTCCCTCTTGGTGTCTGACTTGGTCAGTGAGCCTTATCCACTGCATTCACAGGTGCAGCTTTCAGTACACATCTGGTTCCAGAGTAGAGAGTATGAGTTGCTTTTGAGTTTCACTGTGGATTTTTAGCAAATAAAATCCATAAGTGTACATAGCCAGGGTTCTTATATTTGAATGCCCTTTCATAGTAGAGAAACTTTGAAACTAGTCTCCCAGTCTCATCACACAGACAAACCCAGTGCACTCCTGATCTATCAGTATACCAGGAGAATTGACATGCCTCCAGGGTGCAACACAGGGTTCCGTGAAGGTAATCCAAGCTAGTTCAGGTACTACAAGCCCTATGACTGGCTCTTTCTTACAGTCCCCCTGGAGTTATTAATTACACTGTATCAAGTTATCACTGGTCTCTGTGGGTCCTTAATTTGGCTGCTAGGCTCTAGTCTTGAATGATGAGTCACTGGTGAGGAGCTATGACTCATCAAACTGCAGTGACTCGATGAATCAAACTGCAGTGACTTGAAGCAATTTATCAAGGAAAGCTGCTCAACCAGCTAGCATCTTCTAAACCAGAAGGATTATTACAGGGTACCTCAAAATGTAACACTGTATGTGGCTAAGCAGAAATAAAAGAAATGTAATATACTCAGATTAGGTTGTGGATAGAAGGCCCAGTAATAAGGATAATCCATAGTCCAATGCAGGCACTCTTGAGCCTTCACTGAACCTCATCAGTTCATTTTTATTGAAACATAGAACACCCATGAGGTGCATGAGCAATGTGCCCTTTGAAAGTACTTGTGATCACCTTTTACCAGGAAGCCAGCTTCCATGGTAATTGAAGAGGAAAGAATGCATTACCCTATGTTCACTGCACTGGGGAACTGGTGTCTCTGCAGCACAAACGCAGCTCAAGATTCAAAGGGAATTTAATCACCAGGTTCCCACTTTGCACCCCAAAATGACTCCCCCATTCACTTGGGGAAAAGGGTTTTGTATAACTTTGCATGTTCTTGGTGCACATCTCGCCCACATAAGGAAACGTGTCTTTGGCTTACCTTTACAGTCACAGAATTCCGTTTTTCCCATGATCAGTGTTAATCGTAGTATTTATAATTTGCCTCGTTATTGCTTTTTTCTAAAAAAGTTGATTGTCACACTATATAGGCAATAGCCTATAAACTGGAATTGTTTTACACTCATAAAGGCTTAAAATAGCAAGTCTAATTTGTTTATAAAAAAGTGCTAAGAAAAAAAAGACAATATCCCATGCTGAGACTTTGTACACTACCTCTCATCCTGGAGTACATCTTTATAGCTGTGTTGTAAACCCCTCGTAAATGGGTTTTGTAGTAAAAATGCTGACACAACTTTAACTATAGAATCTTAAGCAGGAGCAGTGCACTGAAAGATCAAACTGTAATGCTAGAATATAAAAAAGAATCATGATATGCAAAAAAGAATAAAAGTTTTTCATAAGTCATGGATGCTAACATGAAGATCTTAGATATGGACAAAAGAAATGATTTGATAGTCTTAAACTAGCTCTTGGAACTTTTATCATTTGGCTTTTAGACTGCCTGCCCAGAGGCCCTGGGCTGTTGGTGTACATTGATCAGGTCCAGAGAATTGCTGAAGCTCAGCTCACTCTTGTGAGGTTTCTGTTGTCCATTTCTGGGATGAAAAGCTGACTATTCATGAACAATAGTCAACTTGCACTGTGTTGAGCAATCACTAAACTAGGCACCCAAGAGAAATGTTCTTCTGTAAGGGGTCTTTAGTGAGACAAATGCAGTGCAAGACATTCCTGCAGCAACACAGGCCAGTTGCTTTCAATCCATGTTCTTGACAGCAGCTAAACCAGCATAAAGTCAATAGGAGCTGTCTGCGTTATAAGAGAATCCTTCTGGGGTACCATATGCCAGACAATTTTTTACTGTTGCTTCTTCGCCTTTGTCAGATTAAAGGTCTGTTAGAATTTTTAAGGATCGTGACAAAGTTTAGTCAGAGTTTAGCCAGAGAAAGATATATAACAATTGTGTATTATAACTTGAATGGCTGGGAGTCCCTTTTGGAAGCGGTCTATGGAAAGTCACTTTGTTGCTGTTCAGCTTGGATGTACCTGTAATGTAGTATGCCTCATGCAACTGAAAATCAATTTGTTCTCTCTCAATTCTGAGCTGCCTCTCAAATTAAGTCCTATAAGATATTTCAGAGTGAACAAAGAAAGCTGGCTGAAATAGTATTTCATCTTCTGAAATACGGATTTGTCAAAGCCAGTTGCATTACATATGGCCAAGGAGGACGTTGCTCATTTGAAAGGCTATTGAGAATCTGGGAGATCATAAGTTCAAGTCCATGTGCTGCAGACTTCATGCATTACTAGCTATTACAGTAGCTTGACAATAATCTCAGCATCATCTTTTATTCCACTCACAAAGGGCTGTCAAAAACCAAATAGTTAGAATTACTATAAACAGCAATGATTCAGTCTCAATGGCAATGGCTCTCTATATTCTAGCAATGTAATCTGCTGCTCTACCCTTAAATTGGATATAGCATATGAAGTCCGTCAGCCATGCAGAAAGTGAAAATGTATATTGTCAAGGCCTTTGCTGTCTGGGAAACTGCTGATGAAGAGTCACAAAAGGAGTTTTAAATGCCCTAGAAGAAATTCCAAGTAACATTACAGTCACAAATAGCAAATTTGACAACTCCCTCTGGACTAAGAAACTGCCTTCAAAAGTTTTATATTAGCTTCATGCATCATTGTTATAATTTATTAATGCACAATTTTCAGTTTTTTCAGACTGCATGGCTGGGGAATGGTAACTGTAACTTCTTTTTCATGATAAACAGCTGTTGAAAGATTTGCCAATATTCCCTCCACTTATAATTCAAAAATGCATGCGTTGCTTTTCATATTTGTTTCCCCCAAAGCATAATAAGATACTAAATTTATGATTTAATTGATGAAACCTGCTCTCTGTGGATATCGTTATATTGTTTAGTTTGCTAATATGTATATTTGTACCTAATCTATTAAAAAACAGATATAAGGGCTGTATTAAGACACATACTGGGTGAAAACCACCTTTAAACACTTTGGCTTTTTCAGTATTCAGTAATTCTCTGGCAATTCCTGTTCATCTTTGATTACAATCTCAGGAGCTTGGAAGAAAGAGACAAAATTGATAGGCAGTAAAAATACAGAATTTTGAAAAGGTCACCTGCTAGCAGGATTAAAACTTTGATTCCACCTGCTCATTATAAAGAATGTACCAAACATGAAATGGCATAACTTGAATCTGTTCTTCCAGCAGTGACTGGTTTATATGACTAGCAAATACCATACACCATGCTTACGGCAGACTGTGTGCAGAGAAACTTTTGCCCTGGCTCAGTACTGATGCACGTGCTGTTTTAAGGAAGGATGTTTTAGATCTTCCAGCTCTCATAGCTGCTTAAATTTTCAATGCAGGTCTGTTCCTACTCTCTACAAGTAGAGTGTCTCTCTTGCTCTTTTGCATCTGAGTTTCTCCGTGACCCATAGCATACTAATTCCAGTGCCCGTAGTTGTTTAGTATGTGCTTAACGTTTTGGTCATCTCTGGCTAGCATGACAACTGAAAGGCCATGATGGCGTTTCTATGAAATGTATTTGAATTATAGGATCTTTAATTTAATCATGCTATAAAAATTCAGCACTTAGAGGCATTTGCCACTTTGCTTCAAAAGGAAAGTATTGTTCATTCAGAAGAATGACTAAAATTATATTCTTCAAGCTTAATATAGGCAAATTCTTCGTTTATCTCAAGCAACTTTCAAGATAAATTCTGGTAAATGGGAAGGGATAAATCATTAGAGAAAACTCTGTAATTTTCTATGAAATTCCACCCAAAGTATTGTAAAGGTTAGTGCATGTGTCAGATTATTCCCACTAAACTCAGTGACAAAATTCTTGATTTTATTTCATCTTTGCGTAGCAGTTAGTATGAACAATCTGTGTTTGGTAATAGTTACCTGAAATTCTTATCTCTGTTCCTGAAATAGAGTGCTGTAACTGGCAATAGTTGATCCTTGGTAAAGTGTGATTTAGCTACCGATACAATAATGTAACACTTTTCTGCTTCCTTGCATCACTGCACATAACACTTTTCTGCTTCCTCTTGTGCCTCCCTACAGGAGGGATTCTTGTTGTACTCCTGCAATACTTTGCTGGGAAGTTCATGAGGTAGCCCTAAGGTTTCTGCGTTACAAACCCTGTTGTTTGTACACAAGCTCACATTGACCCTGAATATGGAGCAAAATTTGTATTGGAGAAGCTCTAGAGAAGACAGCCTCAAAAGGTAATGGAAGGAGAAATGGAGCCACTGCGTAAGGAAATGTGCAGTGGGAATGTCCGTGAAATATGGAGAGGGTGGCAAATATTTTTCACTATTTATGTGCTTGTTTTTTTAAATAGATTACATTTCATGAGATCACTAAAAAAAAACCCCAACAAAACAGAGGTGAAACATCTTCCACTTTGGTGGTATGACACTAAGTCACTGTTTAGTTAAAGCACTTGCCTAGTATTCCCATCCCCAGGCTATTTCAGCATATAACATTACAGTGATTCTGGAGAACAAAGATAGAAGTCCTTTTGACTTCTGTTCTGCCATAAAAGAAACAATTCAAAATGTTTCAAAATGTTTGTGCAGTACCTTAGATCATCACGGTAGCAGCAACTGTCTTAATAATTACCCAGGAACAGATAAACTAATGGAACAAGCAAATGTTTGCTGTGTAGGAATTTGGCCAATGGTAGTAGTAAATTACATTAAAATAAAGCAGTGTTATATTTTGCTTTCACAGCACTGGTCTCAGAAATTGCTGTGGACCCTGCAACTCCATTCTCTAGCTTTTCACTCACCCTAGTGTACCAGGTATACTCATCTGGTATATACAGGCAAGACATGCTGGCATTTCTGACCAGAGTTCATGTTCTTTTCACATTGACGCAAATTTGAAGTAATCCCATTGGCTTCACTGGCCCATCAGTGATTTAAAGTGAATGAATCTTCCAGATCTTTACCTTCATCTCAGGGACTTGGCAACATTGTAAAAATCCTTTAAGATTTATATGGGTGTTGCATCCATTAACACTGTTTCAGGGACCCAGGAAGTTTTGATTTTAATGAGAAATTAATGTGAGGAAGTGGGAGAGGGGAAAGTACCATTTCAGTTTTATTGTGACTTCTTAGAGACTGGGTCTTGGGTACCTGAAGGGTTTTAATTATGTTGCTGTGAAGCATCCTAGTCAGAAATGGGGTTCTTTTGACACTCCAAATATGTAAGAAAATAATGGATTTGTTTTCTTGAGGATATAGGTAAATCACAGAGAAGCAGTAGAGATGCACAACTGAATTAGGACAGTTTGGCATTTTGTTTTCCACATGTTCTGGCTGTTCATTGTCTTGGACCTCATCACTTCCTTTCTTTCAAGCATATGTTACTACTTTAGAGGAGCAGGATATGAGCTCCATTCTGTCTTTATTTTAGAAATTGCTACATCACCAGTGGATACAAAAGAAAAGACGGTCATAATCTGTTCAAAATTGCAAGTTAGGTAAAATTATTCATATAAAAGAAGGTGGCATTAGCCTCTTAATAAAGTAATAAAAAAATTAAAGGAAGGGATAGGGAGATTCAGATATTTAGATGACTACCTAGAATTTTTATCTGTATGAGTAAAAGAAAAGTAGCATCAAATCCATTTTATTGAAAATGGGTTGAGAATCAGAGCTCAACTGACATGAATTCTGTAATCTGTAAACTAAATTATTACTTTATTGTTGAAGGAGCACCTGACCCTGTCACCATATTTCACCTCCCACTAGCCTCCACCCACTTCCTCAGTCAGACAATGCATAGCTCCCACACCCACCTAACTAGAGATGCAGAACATGTCAGAAATAACATTACTGCATTTCTGAAATTCTTTTGTAAGTATCTGTCACATTTTAATACATGTATTCTTCTCTTAAAATTGTAAAACAAGTAAGTGCACTAATTGGTATTGTGGCAATACTGTATTAGGGCCTTAAAGTTGTGCTTTGGATCATTCCATGTTCTTCTTTGCCTTCTCACTAAAATCCCTTTTGCTAATCTTAATTTACTTTCTTATTCCTCAGCCCCCTTACTGTCATTCTGTGATCTTCATGCAGTTCATTTTGATGGTTTCTGCTCCTCTGTATACTCTGCCTGTGTTATGCCCTAAGTAGCCAGAGCTTCTACGTTTTAGGAGAGTAGTTGTGCACCTTTACAATGTGCTCCTTGGGAAGGCCAGGGTGAACTGCATGATCTGCCACAGGTGGAACTGGGTATGTTTTGATCCAAGACTAGCTGGATGGCCAGCCTCACAGCATAGTTAAAAGCAGGGGGAAGATTTACATCAAACATGCAAGCACTCACAAATAATTATAGTTCTAGGGGAGATGAGCTTTCTCAGACAATTCCTTCTTCCATTCAGCTTCTTAGTCTTGCCTGATTGAAGTCTAGCCACCCATATGGTATGAAGATGTCTGGATGGGCATAGTTGCACGCAGCTGGAAATCAGTTCATCTTTTCTCACCTACTTTCCAGAAGTTTCATACTGATAATGAATAACCTGGGAAGAATCCTGACCCAAGTGAGGGCTTTGAAGGTCAAGAAACAGATGCTCAGGAGGAACCCTCACTAAATACAAATGGAGCACAACTTTTCAATGAATTAAATTAAAAGCCCACATAAACATCAGGGGCTAATTAATGGTGCAGGAAACACAATAGTACTCCTTGCACATGCGACGCAGTTACATCCACACCACTCGCAGCACTACAGCCAAAATCCTGTTCAACAGATCCAGCACTCAGTAAAGCCTTAGAATAGTCCTTGCTCTTAGATTTCTACATTAAGCATTTTATTTCTTTAGAGTGGGCAGCTGAACTTATATGCAGCTTTGGACCCTTTTTTAAGCTTTGCATCAATGCTGCAGACAAGATAGAGACTGACCATGCCACTGGTAGGAGGATTGGAGAGTGACTCACTGTTTTATTTCTAATTTGGTAATGTATCATTTTTCCCCCACCTGCACTCTGGTGCCATTGCAAGCAGCTGAAATGATTGCCTGAATGAACAGGCTGATGTCAGATTTCCAGAGCTAATTCATGGAAATCTGCAGTGTAGTCTTGGTTCTGAGGCACGAATCATGCAAGAGGAAAATATGAGCTTTCTTAGCAGAATGATTTTTAAGAACCATGATCCAGAAAAGAATGTCACCCTGTTACCCAGCCATAGCTCTGCCTTTGGTTAGATCTCATGGTCCCGCCACCATGTAGGTAAAAAAAGCCATCAGCCAGTGTGTTTTCAAAAGATGCATGATTTCAGAGCACTTCATTCCTTTCCCTATGGTTTTATTCTAGGTGAGTGCACATGAGCAATTACAATTCTTTCTGCAGATAATTGGTATTAATGGTATTCTTAGTTGTAATTATGAAACAGCACTTTGACTGCTTGTACAATGGCTGTAGGTGCAGTAGTGTCAAGAATCCTATAATCTGGCTCTAAAGTGATTCTTTCAAGCTAAGCTTTCATGATCACTATGTCTGTACATCATTTTGCCATTTTCTGCCCTGTAAAAGAAAAGGTGTCCACTGGACTGTGGTCTCAGTCATTCACAGAGTAAAAACTATTTCTTCATCTTAAATGAATGTAGTTCATATATTGGTTTACAGTATACATTACTCTGACTGTAACTGCTTTACTACATCTCAAAAGCCTATTTCAGTAGGTATGAATCATTGAAAGTACTGACAACTTGCTAAAATTGGGCCTATAAACAATGCTTTGGTTTTAACCAGGCCTTTGGAGGAGAAGATACAAATAATACAAAGTGAAAACCCTTTATACTTCTTTCTCAACTTACTCTGAATAATGCCCAAACTAATATCACTTCTTATTATTTCCAGTTGTTTTACACAAAGGCTGTTATATTTAAGGCCAGAATATGTGCAGCATATGTTAAGCTATTTATAGATTTACAATTACCTCATCAGACAGAATCAGGCAGATGGTAAACATTACTACTAGGCATAAGTACATTTAGAATCAGACATTTAAATAAATTCAGATCTGTCTCAAGCTTATTTAAAGGGCTTTATCTCTTAAGCCATTTGAGGTGTCTGGTTCTGCTAAGTATATTTGTATCACATTCAGATATCAGGCTGTATGACCAACAGCCTATAGATAGCTGTAGAAGTTGGATGACATTAGTTCTTGTTTTTTGAACCTGACATGGGCAATTGAACTAGTAAGCCAAGTTAATTTGAGAATAAAGAGAAGAAAACTTTTAGATTGAAAATGACAATGGCTGACTTCTTTTATGGTGTTAAAGGAATATACATGCTTCAGGGAACATCAATTGGTCTCTCTCTAAAGCTGAAAGACTTCACATAGAGATTAAAAAACCGACAAAGATACATGCCAGAAGGCCAAATTATAATCTTTCAACTTCAAAACCCCAGGCTATGGTGGTTTTTTATATAAATCTTACAGAAGAACAAAAATAAGAGTTCAAACTAGATCTGAGAATTGAGTGAGCACTTTGGTTCAATGTGATCAAAGTTTATCCGGACTGCTTAAAGACTACTTTGGATGCTTCAAAATTGTTCGTTTTAGGCAATTAAAAATATACAAACAGTTAAATGGTGTTGACAAATGAAACCAAGCAGTCAAAGAAGATGGGTTTGTCATTTGAATTATGCTACCTGGGCTTCGGGATTCTTTCCTTAACTGACAGGGCTCATTTCCTGCATTTCCGCAGAACTCCTTACCTGATGCACTGTGCTACAAACCTATTAACCTTCTTTTTCTTTGGATGGCAGGGAAATAATGCAATGATCCAAATTCTCCCCTTTGTTGCTACAGTGCTAATCCAGAGCAATGCAATCAAAGTCAATGCAATTCCTTCAGAACAGCTGCATTGTAGCTTAAAACAGAATTTGGTCTGAGGCCTTTTCAAGACGCAGTCTGGACAAGGGGCCCAAAAATAGAAACCAGAAGAAATATGAAATAATATATCTAGAAATCCACCCTCTAAAGGTAGAGAGCATCCCCCAAATGCCTGCTGCCAGAAGGAGACGTGTGACTTCCACACCAGCCCTGCTGTAATGTTGTTCTTTGTGCAGCAGCTCATATAACGTATGAACAAGGTCCCAGGCCTGTGGGAGCTTGCTGAAGTGCTTATGCAGGGGCTGCACAAAAGGAGCCCTTCCAGCAGGGTCCTGGCAGCCTTCATGGACCAGGTCACGGCTGCTTGTCAAAGGTGGCTATACCAGTCTGAACCCTGTCAAGACCCAAGAAGCTACTGACACCTGCAAGCATTTTTCTAAAACATCAGTTGTGTTAATCTACAAAGTCCCTTGATCTGCTACCCCAGGGCACTGAATAACAGTTTGCTGCCATGTGAGCCAGCAGTCCACCCACAGAGCTCCTCTGTACCACCAGTGCTAGGAGCAGGGAAAAAGGTTTGCACAGCATCCACCTCCATGAAGCAGTTCATGCTTCTATGGCTGCAATGTCCATCTGTGCTACCACAGACAGACATCTTCATCTCTCTTAGATAGTATCTTCTGTGCTGATCTTTACAATAGATACCCACAATGTGACCAGGGGCTGAAAGTATATACAATGAACATTTAAATTTTCTGCCCTTTTGAGGTACCTCTGGATTTTTCCAGTGCTTGAGAGTTAATGCTTGTACTTGTCTTTCTTCAAGTGTTTTCTGGGACTCATAGCTGTCCCAGAATTGTTAGCCACAGAATAATTCTGCATTCCTAGAAGAAAAATAGCAGTGACATATTTGCAGCTGTTTCTAAAATGATTATTGTATTTTCCTATGATAATTACCACATAACTGCCCTGCAACAGTATTCCAGAACCTGAGCTTCTTTTGTAAGTCTAAACCTTTAGCTTTTACAGTTGAAAAGCAAATGTACCCAAATGTGTACAGAGACAGTGAGCACTGTTGTAGCTGTACAGGGGTTGGTTTGAGAAGGCTGATGAGGAATAGGACAACGAGTGGGGCCACTGCTTTCTGATGCAGCAGTCTCTGCATCTCTGCACTTTACTGTGGATACCTGCAGAACATTTTAATTAACATATCAAATCGTGAACAGCCCAGGTTGGAAGAGACCTTGAAAGATCATCTGGTGCCACCTTTTGTGGGAGAGAGCCTAGATAAGTTTTTCTAGCACCCTGTACAGTCACATCTTGAAAACCTCCAGTGACAGGGACTCTACCACAACCTGGGGAGGTTGTTGTGGAGTCACGCATGATTGCTCTCATCAGAAGATATTTATTTCTTATATAAAGAATATAAATCTCATATAAATATATTTTTATTACATGTTGATAGAGACTGCACAGGACACAAAGCCATAATAGACACCCTGTGGACTTACACATTCAACACCAGATACATACTGCCATCAGTCTTTCTGCACATTATGAGGTAGATAGCAAACAAGATATCTTTATTTGGTCCACGAGTGTGTTAAATCCTGTACAGAGCTGAGTCTGAATACAAATAATCTTCATACTGCAGTAAGTGATAAATATAAATTGTTTGTCCAGCACTGTCATATCTATCAAACTCTATTGTTAAAAATACCATGCGGTGTTAGTGTGGAACGCATTGATGTGTTGAGATGTTATGCTTGGTTCCATTAAAGGACTTGCAGGTCTGTCTTTGGATATATAGAATTGTCTGGGGGCTTTAAACCATTTTATTCCACACAACATTACCATGTTAAACCTCTGCTGCCAAATAAGAAGAGTGAACATAACTTTCTTATGGCAGGTGGCTCAATCCTCATTTCTTGTTGTTTGAAATTCACTCTGGTCTTACATTGCTGTACTTTGAAACTTCCTCTTCTTCTTCCATTGCCTTTTTAATAACTGAAGCCATATCAGGAGAGGGAAAAAAAAAACCTAACAAATTAATGAAACTTCTATAGATAAAAAAGCTAATAATAAGCTTACCTTCAAAAAGCTGTCTGATAGTACAGATAAATCATGGAGAAATAGAAAGCATAGTGTAGTCTAGCTAATTATAAATGGATTAATATTGCATGTAGTCAAACCCTAAATATTTGGTTTAGTGATCACAGTAAAATGCAATTACTACTACTGCGGTTTGTTACTATAGAATCAATAGGATCACTCTACTAATATACAGAAAGCTTTGAGAGATGTAGTTTAGAGAGTCACATGTTGTAGCAATTGAGTTATTTCCGATAAGAATTTTTCTTTGCTGGTAAGGAAGATCTTGCTGAATAACTGAACAGTCATGTCTTTCTTCATGTAAGCCCTAATTTAGAGAAAGCTGGTCAGTAATATGCAGTCTTGCCTTAGTAAATTGTCAAAATAATTGCTAAAAGTTAATAATTTAGGTCCTTGATGTGCTTAGCCTGTTTCTTATGAGTTGCTTTAATTTGCTTTTATATAGTTAAGAGCAGGCTACTTTGATCTGAGATTGTTCTATTTCATTCAGTATCTTTAACTTCTAATGAGTGTAATTTTAGTGATAAAAGTGGCTCCTAGCCAAAGTGTTGTATCAAAGTCTTTATAAGGAAATAAAGGAATTCGCTGTTTGTGAAGAGAGCTAATCTTAGTGGGTTTTATGAATCTGGGAGAGAAGGGGGGAAGCTAGTCTAGTCAGCAAACTGGCAAGGGGTGTTTTATCTGAGCTTCTGAATAAGAACTCTGAAGAGAACAAAAAGGGAAACTTTCTCTTTATAGATTCAGAAGTTTTCTGAGGAATGCAGAAAAACTATTCATGGAGAAATTGAAGGAAACATTTGTATTTTATCAAGTAATTATAAATACATAGACTAGTGTGGTGGCTGGATTATATTCAATGCAATATAGTTTTGAAGGGTCCAAAACCAATAACTATTTTCAAAGGAATTCAGCTCACTTCTAGGTCCTTAAGTGAGTGGAAAGTTTGGAAATCTGGCTAGTGGTGTCACACTGAGAACTTCAAGTGGCTAAATGCTTTGAAAAGTCTGTCCTTAATCTTGTGCCAAATGGGAGGTGAGGTCTTTTGATAATTTAGTCCAGGGTTTTGTAGTTAGAAGTTTGGTTGCAAGTACATTTGGTGGAAATGTGGCCTTTAATGAATTTCATACACTTATTTCTGAAGTTTTCTCTATTACCAAATGCAGTGATGGGAACAGGAAATCTTCTCTAATTCTAAGACTTAAAACTAGGGATGTTGAAAAAAATGTTCTGTTTCTTTTCATTTTTTTCTTACAAGATGCATGCTGGAAATGAACTGTTCCAGTGGGGGCAGCAGTAAGATGCTGTGGAATCATTTTCAAACAGTGTACATTACTTTCTGAACTTCAAGGAAAACCACTTTTTTTCACAATTATACTGGCTCCATGCAGAGCATAAAGCATAAATCAGCAAAAGAGCTTGCATATTTCGCATGTCAGCTGAAGACATGTGCAAGAACAATTTACAGAAATTCAGGGACATGAAGCCAGAAAATATATCTTTTGCCTCCAGCAAAAGTGTTTGATTCTAAATGAAAATTGGTGAGAAGAGATGAAGGAACAAAAGAGCTACGAGCAATCTTCACACTCTGTCTACCGCAGAATCTAGGGAAAGTCCCCGGAGATGCAAAAAGATATTGCATATCTTTGCACTATGCACAGCCTTTCGGTTGTTGCTGCTGAAATTCTTGTTGCTATCTTTCTGCCAAAAAAGGTCTTGTACAATAAAAGTGACTTACTGTTCCCCTACTCACCAAAAGTAAGATTGCTTAATGTTGGCAGAAGAAAGCTGGGGCTGTGCCATATAGGCGCCTCACATATGAATTACATTGTATGTATGTGATACAACATAGAAGACACAGCGCTAGCTTTGTGCTGAAAAATGTAACATGGCATACACATCAATTTTTAGCAAAAAAAAGTCTGATTCCATTTCCTTTTCAAATGTAATAAGTCATTGTGCAGGTGCAAACCAAATGTTTTTAGTGATAAGCAAACCTGCCCCAGTTTTCAAGGCTGGTTGGTAACTTTAAGATTAACAGCAAGGCTATCTCCTGAATATATTTCTGTTTATCTTGATATTTCACTGATGATGTTGGAGTCATCAAAAAAGAGAAATATTCAGCTTGCCGTAAGGAAAAATATGTGACAGGAACATGTCTTCCAATGGAGAGATTTCACAGCTGAGAAAAGTTGAGTGCACTTCCCAGAGGCATGGCTTCTTTTCAGAGGCCTGTAGACTATAAGACTACTGCTTCATGTCCCAGTAAGCTGCACATGCAGCAATAAGTTTAGCCCTAGGATGGGTGATTCTGTTAATTGGGATTGGCAGGCACAATGGGGCTATGATCACAGTCACATTAAAATGATGCATACTGACTGGGCTGAAAAAACACCCACATCAGGACAACCCTCTAGTGACATTCCTCATTTTTAAGGATATCTGAGAGGACACCAGTAAATGTATTCCTATGTTTCCATCACAATTACCAATTAAACTAATTAGAAATATTAAATGTAGGCTATTTGATTACTAGCAATTTAATAGCACCTGGAAATAATTGTATGGATAGAGGCATGTGTTAGCCCGCTGTATGTATGCAGTAATCAAGAACTTTGCATGCAATATGCAGTCACTGAATTTGAGTTGCATAAAGAGTCAATGGCTATATTTTAAATGGTCATCAATGTAGAGTCATTTTGGAGCCCGTTTTTTTACATATTTTGTTCCATGAAGAAACCTAAAATGTTTAGAATAGGTTTCCACACGAGAGTTTTTCCTGTGTGTTTTCACTTAAAGTTCATGTTACTGGGTGACCCCATGAGCAGATGTACCTGTAGAATTTCTCAAAGGGTGGCAGTTGCAATAGCAAGGGCACAACTGCATAGTGGTTCAGAAGACTGGGAGGTGGAAGTCTTTGAAGCTAGCCCCACCTGTGGAAACACTGCTTGAGTCCCACTCCAAGGCTCAAAGCGAAGTAGTTTGACATTTGAAAAATGCATGTTTCATTAAACAACAGTTCAAGCTCTAAACTAATACACACCTTGCTCAAAAATATGATTCCTAGAGATAAAACCAATAAAATTACAGATAATGTATTTGGAATGTGAGGGAAGCCAGCTAGTGTATCATGATATTTAGATAAGTATCATCAAACTAGTTAGCTGTGGGTCTGATCAGAAGCTTTGTTACAGGATTTCCGTACAGGCAGAAATAGTTTTATAAATAGATCAGTGGTATTTCAGCATTATTACTTGACAAGTGCAGAAATTTGCAGAGCCAAGTGGTAAGATGTCAGGTGATGGCAATTTCTGCTTTGCTGAGAATCTGCATTACAGCAGGACCCTTGCTGCATGTCACACAGTGACTCAACCTACTGCGCAATACTTGTTCTTACTCCACTCATTAAGGGAAAGGGTCAGCATCTTCTGCAACTTTTGGGAATCCATGATTAATGTTCTACAACAATAGCAGGACCCAGGACTTCATGATCAATCCACCACTGCACTTCTATTTGACTCTTCACACCAAGTGATGAGCTGGC
Organism: Heliornis fulica; assembly: GCA_013399135.1. NCBI lineage: Eukaryota > Metazoa > Chordata > Aves > Gruiformes > Heliornithidae > Heliornis > Heliornis fulica. The sequence continues at coordinate 1,761,971 of VXBZ01000388.1, read as the reverse complement.
CACAAGATGAACCCCAGTGTCAACTGGTACTTGCAGATAGCCACAGCCCTTTAGACCCCTGCACACTCTCACAGTCAAGGTAAAGGTGTCATTCTGTGATGCCCAAAGATGGATCAGGGTAACAAGACTGGCAGCTGAGGGTGTAGCAGGTACATAACCTCAGAGGCCATATGCCAGCAAAGCTGTGTGGGATCTGGGATCCTTCAGCAAGCTGTGAAGCCCAGAGACCTACAGTTCTTCCCACTCCAGCGTGGTCACAAACAGGGAAGGACCTTTGCATCTTTGTGCTGGTGTTCTTTTTAGGATTTCAGTTGCACCACAGGATAATTAGGCTGCACTGTAAAGTAATCTCATGCCTAATTTCAAGCACATGAGTAATCCTGGTGAAGATTTAAGTACTTTGCACATCCAGGGTCTTAAAGAGGTTTGTTTTTCTGGGAAAGTTTCCACTGTTTCATCTGAGAAGTTAGCTAGATTCACTGATGTGAGAACAATGGAGCAACCATAACTTATTCCAAGTAAGGACAGCAGCCTATAGTGCACAATCACAATGTGATCTTTAAACACCAAAGTGATTATGTCAGGGACTAAAAATCAAGATGTTCCTATTTCTCCATCTCCCAGAGAAGATAATTGAAAAGAAACCGAATGGTTTTGCTTCTATTTTTCTCCGGGCTATGGCCAAGCCTGAAAAATGTTAGCATAAAAGCTTTTTAAAGGTGTTTTAAAATGTGTGAAGCAGCAAGGTAGATTGAAAGTGTCGTTTCAGCCATAACTCTCAAGTCTTTATTAAGTTACATCTTGAATTTCTTTTTAATTTCTGTTAACTGTAAAGTGTCAATGTTAGAGTTTTAAATCATAAATAAAATGTTTGGTTTGACATATTTAATAAGATCTCATATCAACAGCCTGTCTGAATCGTTAATAGTTACCATAGCAACTTCACAATTTTTCTCTCTATCATTATTTGCAGCCTTTGGTCACATCATTTTAAAAGTTTAGTTTCTGTGATAGCATAATTTAGTTGCAAATTTGTTCATACCATTCTTTTCTTTTAAAGGGCTACCCATTTTTGTCTGTCTTTAGAAGTGTCAAAGTTCCTATCAGTTAAGAGCAAACCTGGTGTCACTGCATTACACAGGCATTGGCTAAAATAGTGGTTGGGGACTAAGTGAGAAAATCTGTCCATGGTTGATGACTAGTTTGCAGTTAACTCTGATAACCTTGAAAAAGTCCCAGGTTTAGACTGGATTATTATCAGGTTTAGGCTTTAATGACCATAGATTTCAATTTTCTGTCTCTAAATATTTAAAGAAAATTATAACTCTTTGTATGGATAATTGGTTTTGGGGTTTTCTTCCTCTGTGATCACTATTAAACTGGAATTTTATAGAATGTAAATGTATGAAATGACAGCATTCTCTGTATCCCTTACTAAGTTCTCCATTTATCAATCCATGGTCCAATTTTCCAAGATAAGATTTGGTTTTTTCCTCTCCATAATGTTTGATGGCAGTTAAGGTAATTTTTGATACTCAGGACTAAATTTCACAGGTGACTGAAGGGGGGGAAGATTTTGCAATAAACCACATTTGAAGTGGTTTTGCTGAACTACTTTTGTCTCAGGATTGGTGATTCCTGTCATCTGAGAGACTTCCAGTTAGTTAACCTTTATGACATATCATAGTCAAGATTCCTTTTTTGAGCTTGATTTTTTTTTTTTTAAAAATAGTAGGTAAAGATGATGGTTTGTTTATGGGGTGGGGAGGGGGTGTTTTGTGATGGGGTATTTTTTGTGGGATATTATATGTAATTATGAAGCACTGAATAAGGAAGGTTTTAATAATCTGAGAGATTCACAATTTTTTCTTTGGACATATGTCAAGGCTTTAACTAAAAGGAAATATGTGAAGCAAATTAATGGAACAGGCAGTAGGCTTTTCTTATTTCACTCAAATGAGCTTTTCTTTGGCTGTATTCCACTCCTTGGGGGAAGAGCACACTCGGTCCCTTTAGTCCTGACATTTTCCAAACCCTGCATGCCCCCAAATGTGTTAGTAGTTACATCCAAATAATATGGTTCTGTATACATACTGCTTCTAGCATGTCCCACAAAACTCCTCCCTATTAATTTACTCTTGCCTATCATTCTGTGTCCTTTCATCTGTGCCTGCCATCTTCCAGTAATGACCTCAATATTCATTCCTCTTACCTGCTCCATCCACTTCTCTCCCAAGTACTTTTGTGCTTTTAGACAGAATGGCCACAACATGTATAGATAAAATCTCTGACCCAGCCACATGGGCAATTTTATTCTAAAAATCCAAGATTTTCTTTAAAGCTTTGACTTTCCAAAGTTTAACCATTTTTATAAGTAGCAGCATATGAAGTCCATAGTTACAAATGCATCATATTTTCTTTTAATTTTTTCTTTAGATATTTGTATACACGGCAATCTCTTGTTTGTGAATCTTAGGGTAGGAATATATCTTTTAACCAGCAGCAATTGCCTGGCACATTGTGTCTTTCCTAAGACACAGAAATAGTAACAAATATAAATATTTTCAAAGCACCTTCTCTGCTGTATACAATACCAATTTTTTTTTTAATGCTCAAATAGCCTACATTAAATGTTTTACCTGCTAGCACATCACAATAAACTTTCATTGCCTAGCTGGTTTTTATTAGCCTCCCACTGACACATTTGACTAAACAAAACCAGAATGAGTCCCACTTTACCAAGATTAACAGGATTGAAAGGATAGTCAGGTGTCACCTCTTAGAAGGGTAAAAAACCCAGAATGACCTTGTACTGCATTGCCTGTTGCTTCCTGATTCTGTCCTTTCCCTGGCAGAAGTCCATCTCAGCATCATTGCAATCTACCAGTGGGTGCTGCTATGGACACGGGCAGAAAAGAACCAAGTGTGAGATAGAGAAAAGGCAAAGACAAAAAAAGGAAAACCCTTGACCAAAACAAAGCAAAAATGTGATGGGTGCTATGGGTACTAATGGAACAGCTCTACAATTTCAGTTTAAGTCCTGCCACAAACAAGATTTTCTACTGCTCCTCTAAAAGTGTTGAAAAAAACTCTAGTCTTTAAATAGCTAAATGTTACATCTGCAAATAATCTGTGGAAATAACCCATCTGTATTTTAAAATGGAGAAGTATTACCCTCATATGTTTCAGGAGCTTAGGCTTTAAACTCTACAGCTGTATTCTCCTGGTCCTCCAGAAGAACAGCCAAGAGTGAAATGAGACAAATGAACTTGAGTTTTGTTTGCGTGCATTTTGTAAAGTGCTGCTCTGTGTATAAACAGGGAAGAGTATCTGAGTATTTTAACAGATCCGATCTTCTTCCTGAATATCTTCATTCTTACAGCTGCTTTCCCTTTAAAATCCTCACGAGGAAATACTTTCTGTGTCCTTTGAAACCTGTTTCCTTCTACACCCTCACTTACAAGCCCTTTAAGGGGTTTGTTGGTTAACAGACTACGCAGTAATTACTTTTGTTGCTACAATACTGTGATAGATGAGACTGTGTATGAGGTGTATGAGATTCACCACAGAAAAGTACTGTTCGTATTCGAGGACATTTTGAAGATTGTTTTCTAAGCGTAAAATCCCTCTATGAGAGGGATCTAAGAGCTCTATGTATCAAGACAATTTTGTGTCTTAAAATAGCTTTGACAAAAAAAAATTAAAAATTACATAGATCGGCTGGCCTGCACCACATGGGACAGAACTGCCAACAGTCTCTTCTCCCCTGCCCCCACATACAAAGAAAAAGACAGGGCAGATTAGCAAGAACAGCCTCAGCTGCAGACACGTAGAAATGGGCTGAGCAATCACAGAGAGCAGCCTGGGAGCCATCAGTTCCCTTAACTGGTCTGTGCCCCCACACCAGTGGGCCCAGGTGGGGTGTGGCAGGCAGAGCCTGGGGATATGTTGGGCCTGCTTGCCCTTTCCTGACAGCTACTGTGCTGGGCCAGCCCTGCTGTCCCGTGCAGGGTCACTGGCTAGACGTGACATTTTGCACATGAAGTCACATCAAGGTGCTGTGAGAACCTAATGGCAGTGGGATGGGTTTGTGGGGTGGGTGGGAGAGGTGAGGGCAGCCTGCGGGTTGTCTCTTGTTTAGACCTGCCTGCATTGCAGTCATTTCTTTGAGAGATAAAGAGAAAAAGGTTCACATGTTGCAATTCCAACTCGTCAATATATCCAAACTCTTCCATAACACCATCCCAATGCCAGGCAGCATCCAGACCTTCCCCAAAGTGAATTTGCAGGCAATGGTCATTTAAATGCTGACATCTTGCTTGCCCTAGTGCTGTCTTTGGACTTTTCCCCAGGATACTAACCCAGTGTACAGCTGGTGCCGGATCTGAGGACCTCAAAGATGACATGAACCAATATGTGCACATGTGCAGGCACACACAGCCTACCATCAGGCTGCACAGGGTGGGTCAGCACTGGGTGCCTGCTGACAGTGTCCAGCTCTGCATCCTTATCTATGAACTGTCCAGAGGCCGTAACTGTAGGGTCTCCACCGTGCAGATGGGGCTGCCAGTTGCTGCTGCACTGCAGTCTATTTTGATCTGAAATTGATTAGTGGTTTGTTTGTTTATTTTTTTCAAAAAAGTGTAGGAAATCGATTTGCAAATTAAGGTAAATCAAGCGGGCCTGCTATGTTATCCATCATTTTGTGAATAAAGTGGACGTGTATTGATTTACATTGTATCTTTCGGTAGTTCTTCACAACTCAAAACTCTATATGTGACTGGATAGTAGGTGTCCTGTTCTCAAAGACGTAACTTCTTCTTTAGGCTTTCATATCTTGTTGTGTTGTCGATTGCCTTCTGTCACATCCCTTCATGGTACATCAATTCCTATGCCAATGTGACTCAAGGTCAGCAAAATGATATTACATAGTGGTAAAACCAGGAGGCAAATACATCTGTCTTTGGATGAAATATTGTACCTACTTTCAGCTCAGATAGTGAACAGACAATCCTAGTTTAAGGCAGATAGTTAGGATTCTGTTATCTGCTAAAGTGGGTCATTTTCTCTAACCTTGAACCATTCACAGGAACTGAACACCTGTCCTCTGTATCTCTAATTGGTGCACTGCGGATGTGGCCAGTAGTTTTGTATATTTTTCCCCCATCAGAAAAGATAAAGGAGAAATAGTGACTGCATAACAATAATCATCCCACCTCCTATCCTCCGCCTCCTAGGAAGGGCCTGAGCACATGTGCAGTATAGCCCAGGGAGCATGGGGAAGGATTAGTGTAAAGGAGGAGAATCTGTGCCTTTCTATCAGCAAAAGAAGAGGAAATGGTGCAGAATGGCTATTGTAAATGCATGCTGGAAATGGAAAACAGTTTGCAATCATGCTTTCACCATTAGGCCTCATTCAAGAGCAATCTATAACACAAAAGTCATTTTGGATGATTGTTTACTTCTTATTTTTGTGCTGTGTGTACATTAGCCAGAATTTTTAATATGTGCATGATGGGGGCTTTGGGGCTGGGTTACTTTCTTTGTGCTCTTGCTTTGTTTTGGGTTTTCTTTTGGGGAGGGTGGGGGGGAGAAGGTGTTTTCTTGTTTGTTTGCTGTGGCCAGGACTTTGAAATAATGCAGATGAGTCTGATGGACTTGTCAGTGGTACGCATAGGTCCCCGTAGTGTAGGCCCACCGGCAGCCCCCTGGTTCAACAACATCTCACCCTACACCTTCAGGAGTCAGACTATTTTTCAAACTTAGTAAAACTTAATTCAACCCCTTTTTCCCTCAGCCAAAACAGACTTCACAAAAACCTCCTCACTTCACATGCAGCCCCTCAGCCTTTATAGGAACCACCTCACCACTTCCCACCTGGATCTGATAATTGAAAAGAGCTGGCTGGCCCTGAGCCCTGTGGCTCTTTATGAAGCAGACCACCCCAGTACACATGCCTTTTCTTCAAAACATACTGGTTTTGGAGGGGAAAGAAACCTTTAAATGAAAGATGGCAAACACTATAAAAAATGCCAAGCACCAAAAACGTGTATATATTTTTAGAAGCTGTAATACCTTCAGATGTTTTTGGAAAGTTGACATACACAGCATATGCATCCATGTATATACCAGCACAATTGCTTGACTACATTGGTCAGGTTCCCTTTAGTAGAAATCAGGTTAAAAGAGCAGGAATTGTATAAATCCTCCTGGTGTTTCAGACATACAGATGTGAACCTGCTCTTCTCTTTCCATTTTGTACTGCTCTAACACAATGTAAGGAAAGAGTTCAGAGAGAACAAGTCTAAATGATGAAAATTTGATGACCTGTCCCATGCATTCCCTGATTCTGACTCCTTTTAATGCTATCTTTCACAGCACCCAATCCATCAATATGAATTGGGAAAGCTGGTTTTGGGTCCTAAGAGCACAACATCACTTTCCTTTTTCTAATCTAGTGATTTTCCCATTTCAGTCTTAATGTTCTCCTCTTTCTATGGATTTTCATCCCTACAAGGAAGAAAAAAAAAAGCAAACTATAATTTCTATATATAATTTGTAAAAAAGAAGCATCCAAATTAGAAAACTCTCAAAGTGTTACTGTCCTGTTTATAATCCTCTAGAATACTCGGGAACCCAAGAAACAGGTTGAACAAGGCCGTTTGTGAAATCCAAGAAAAATGGCAACTAAAAGAAAGCATCCAAAAGTCAATTAAAGTCATTTCCAAAGTGCAAAGAGAGGAGGTCAGTAGCAAACAAAATTACATTTTGCTGTAAAGTCTTTATTGCACCTTGTTCCTGCATCACATGAGGAGTGAAAGGGCTCTATTCAGTGGGAATGTCAGCTATGCTTCTCTCTCCTTTTTTCACATTGTTAAAAGTTTCTCTCCGCTGTGATTCTTCCATGCAGGGGCCTTGAGTTGTCTGTGGTTGCCAGCTTATGTATCTTTGCCTCATATAATTTCTTTTCTGGACTGTGATTCCAAAACAACCTTGAGACTGTGTTTGAAAATTAAGTTTTTCCCTATCCGTGTTCTCCTTTTCCAGTAATCTAATATTTCATAAGGCCTTGTGAAGGTATCACAGGGTAGGCTTCATTGGAGTGTCTCTGTAATAGTAGTATCTGCTAAGAATAAGCTGGTAAGAGCGCAAGTGGGAATGTGACAGATCCCTAGATCAACCATATGGGGACATCTTGCTTCTTTTTTCTGGCAAAGTCAACAATAGCAAGTTGTTCCTTTTTTTTTTCCCTAAAGGAAATTAAATGTAAAAGATATGTTAGCACAACCTTAAAGCTGAGATTTAGACATATTTTCCAATGTTATGATTCTCACAGCAATTGTAATTTGACTTCACTGCACATTCTACTATACAGGCATAAAAATTAACATCACACTGTATACAGCAGAATATATTACCATAGCACACTGTGAAATACTGTACAATTTGAGAATAGCATTGGGTTGTGTCTACTCCAAGCTCTTGAATGAGTGTTCGACTTTAAGCCTTAGTGTGGAAGTTATTTTGTTTTGGCTTTAAGCATTAATATAGAAGTTATTTTGTTTTGGCTTATGTTTACAGTCCACAGTCCCAGGCTAGCAAGGTTTTTTATTTACATGTAACTTGCAGGACGTGATTCTGGGTTTTTGTTTTCCTGAGGATTGCTAAAGTGCTTAAAATCCCATGCCAGTTTAAATACCAACCTCCTGAGACTATGGCCATTTCTGCTTAAGGTATATTTGAGAAGCTGCTTATATCTTTTGAATCTTTCACTTTTCAAGCAAAAAATTTCTGTCCTTGGTGACTCTTTATTATGTTTAAAAATTAATTTTAATAAAGCTTGAGCAAAAAATGATTCATTGTTTTTGAGAATGAGGTGAAGCAAAAAGGTCACTTTTCCCATTATAAAAATTGCATGTGACTGTTATTGAACAACTCAAAAGCTGTGGTGGCTGGGCTGGGAAGCTTCCATTTGGCAGGTGTTTGGGTGAAGAGGTGTCTTCAGCTGTTCTGGTAAAAATATATTATGCTTTGCTGAGTGCGTGGAAATGGTTGCTCACTCACACTTATGGTCCTCTAACAGCAGCTTGCTTTCTCTGCTGATGTTCCAAAAGCAAATGGGCTCCATGGCTAGTGAACAATGCATCAACTAATGACTTAGGGAAAATGTGATAAATTTATGTACTGGAAGAAGTAGAGTTGCATGTCATTGCACCCACTTTTACTACTCCTTCAGCTTTTCCTTCAACTCTTAATCTACTGTGGCATCAGAACTTACACCAAGTATGATTTTACACTACATAACCACGCCTGGCATGTTGCTCACACTAAAAGGGTATGTAATATTGCAGAGTGACAGTTTCATGAGATTTAAGCCCCTACTGTACTGCTCTAACACGCTGAACTTAAAAGTACTCTTGTATTCTGCATCAGTAATCTGTGTGGTAACTTAGAAGCACAGATATGGTTGTAGGCAGTTTGTAGACCAGTTAATGATTCTGTACTTGGTACGCAGGATATGGAGCTCAGGTTTTTAGAGCACAGCCTATTAATGCAGCATGTGGAGCCAGCTGGTGCTCTGCTGAGAGGACTGCTAGTTTCTGCATCTTTTATTGTCATAGAATACGTACTGTGGCCAGAAACACCTCTGCCTGGACTAACTTCATTTATTTTTCTGCCCTTTTCATCCTTGAAGTGTATGAATATCCTGGGGAATGTGCACACATGGCAGCTAAGACATTTGGTTGGTAATCATACTGTCTGGTTTCAGTTGTACTGGTAGTGACCGAGCCATGCTGGGCCAGCAGTCTCCCTAATCTTCTAAAGGGTTTTCCTCTGCCCGTGTGACACGGATCAGCCCCCTGAAGCAGCACGAGGCTCACAGTCCCATAGCCTCAATGGCCCTGAGGACACGGAGAGAGCACAGCCTCTGTGAAACCCACTGCCAGCTGCTTTGCTGTTATAACCTCACATGGGCTTAGCTGCGAGGGCCAAAGATGAAGGAAGGAGAGAAGTGTTTCTACGGAGAGAGTTATTAGTGTAGATTCAGGACCATAACCCTGAAAGTGCAAAGGATGGGAATTGTTGGATCTTGGAACAGCCAACATGAACCCTTTCCCGTTTGCAAAAGCAGTTTCCTCAGGAATGATCACCAGTAAACGATTAATTCAAATATTTCTTTATGTATTGTTTAGGAAATTGAAGCATTTAATATTAAAATAGTGAAGTGGAAAATTAGTGGTTTTCAGTTAGATTTCTTTGCAAAAATGAGGAAGAAGAGGCAAAGCATTTCAGCGGTATTTTAGTCCCCCAATGAAACTACAGACAGCAGAGTTAATGAAGAGATGAATAAATAGTGATTTTCCGTAATGGAATACAATGTTTTCTGGAACTATAATAGCATATTAATTTAATATCTCTGAGAACAACACATTTTCATTACTGTGTGGATATAGAAAATCTGGATTTTTCAGAAACATCTGAGAACATGACAGAGTGTAAAAGAAAGGGTTCGGAAAGAGGTTTCTAGAGCTGCAGGCAGTTTCCTCTGGAGACTCCTCAGAGCTAGGTCCTGACTATAGTGATAAATATGATATTATTAAAGAGACGCCAGTTTGAACTCTGTTGAGGCTGATAAGGATATATAATTATTGTGATTTGGGATGTTCACAGTCTTATATGCAGCAGGCAACCCTCAGTTTCGTGTGCCAAACATCTGTTTGAAGACCCAGGTGCTCCAAGGGTTCCCAGCACTCATTGCTGGGAACAAACTGAGCACATGAGGAAAAGCTTTCCAAGGAAGCTCCTGCCCTAGCACCCATACAGCAAAAGACAGGAAGGCTCTGGATTCCACTCAGCTTTCCAGAGGTCAAAATCAGAAGAGGTAATTGCAGTCAGGCAAAATAGTTTTAGGACCAGATAAGAATCATTTACAGCTTTAAACTCATTTCTTCAACTATTCTGCAATCTTATATCTGCATCAACTGGCAGAAAATTGTTCAATTTATGGTATCCTAGATGAGACTGGTAATCCAGTTGTGAAGCTGTTTACGCAAGGAGTTGCTACATCTAAGGAAAAAAAAAAAAAACACACAAACTCCTGTCATTTATATTTTTATCATGGAATTTTGCATATTTCTGATGTTCAATTATAGTTTACCCCCTCCAACCAAGCATCAGGAAATCATGGCCAATAACACTGACCAAAAAAAATCATGTGCAGTTAGAATTCAATCTCCACCATGTCTGGAGGAAAGCTGGTCTTTTGGCCATGTGCAATAGGTCTGTTAGAAGCCAGAGTACTTGCAGGCATCTACTGTTAATTACTTCTGTGGGCACTAAACTCAAGGAGTATCTATGCATTGTGGGTTTGAGTCTTTTCCTTAGAAGCTTTTCTGACATCACTTCTAACTTGAAAGGATTCCATCTGAAAGATTTCTTCTAACAGCATTTATACTGTAAGTCACAGTTTATTCTGCGGTGCTCTGAAATGCATTGGCATATACAGATTTTTCAAATTTGTATTTCTTAGCAGTGTTGGAAGTGCAGTGAGTGGGACAGACTAGGAATCATTAGATTTAGGGACTCTTCAATATTCAGACCCCTGAATAAACAGCTGAACTCTTCAGCAGATTATTGTAATAGTAAATACAGTTTTATGGAACATCTGTGCCCAAAGGCCTCTTGAAAAGCACATTTAAAATGTTAGTGTATTGCAATCTCTCCTGCTTCTCATCATTTTGCTTCAGCTGAATTGAGAAAGAACTGCCCACAAAACAGTCCTGCCAAAATGTGACTGTAATCAGAGTTTATAGGGACGATGGTAAGGTAAGAGAATAATGGATGAAATATATATGATTACAGAAAATTCTTGTTTTCCATATAAACAACACTTTATCAGTGTAATCTGACCAAAAGTATTGCTAATGTAGGTTTAAGGCTGCAGTGTAATGCTCTTGCCTTGCTGAGAGCAGGACAGCTGAACTGGTGGTGAAAACAAGACAAGGGAACTGATTTTTCCATTCTACTTTGCATTTCTGAAACTGCATCTGGAATGTTGCAGCTAGTTTGGGGGTTCCTGAGAACAGCACCGAGTTCAGTGGAGAGCCTCTAAGTTTAAACATAAAACATCTGACTTTGCATTACAATTTTTTCTATACCCATGTTAGTAAGATAATCACAGAGCAAACTTAACATCTGATCGCTAGAATAAACTATGCCAACTATCATACTTGAGACTGAGAATTAAAGAAGAATGCATATAATAAGTGATTTTCTAGCAATTCAGTTTTAACTGACAGTAGGGATGTTGCCTGCTTTCAAACATCATGTCCAATAATGAAGTATAACATCAAAATATTTTGAAATTGACATTGCTAAAATAAAGTACTTCTGATCAGCAGTGAAAGGTATGCCTGTTATTCATGGTGCACATGCCCAAGCTAGTATCTAGCTAACCAGATATCATGCAAACCCAAGAGGGTCTCCAAACCCAGCCAGAAATTTATACCACTGCTAAATATCCCCCTAAGCTGCCACAACACTACTGTTGGAAGTGCCTGTACCCTAAACAATGTCATACATCATTTGTTACATTAAGACCAGTTTACAGAGTTTGTCAGGAAAAATGAAAAATAAATGTGTTATGATAATGCATCTACTTTGGGCGATGGGTGAGTTGGTAGTTGTGTTTTTGATCAAAATATTCACTGTTTGTGAAGTCTTTAGGATTAAAAAAGGTAATCAAAATTAAGCCTGGATGTGCCAGATCCCTCATCCCAACTCATCCAACTCATCCCAAGAGTGTACCTTGTAGTCTTACTGAAATAAAGGCATAGGGCTCTCATTCTGATCTGGTAGCCTTTGACACTGACCTTGCACTAGGATAAATAGCTGCAGTGGCAGGGGATGATAAGTTAGTCTCTCAGTATTTTTTGATGGACTGGAGTTATGTACAGCCATTAAATCAATTAGCTCAAGAGCCTCTAGTTCATGGAGACATCCTTTACTTTGGAACATAGGTAGATGAATCTATTGCTTAAAATTTTTAGCATTCACTTAGCTTCTTCGTCCAGCAAACCCCTAATAAAGTAATCACAGTGTGATATGTACAAGGAGTAAAAACACTGCCTTCATAAATAGAGCAGAGAAAGAACTGAGTTATCTACAACTATTAGTCTGTGGAAGGCTTGGGGGTGTGGTGTCATTTTTTTAAAAACACTTCACATTCCACATGGCAGCCCAGCTTTTAGGCAGCAGTAACCCTTCCAATGCATAGTACAATGTTTCCAAACTTTCAGATGAAAGCAAACAGGGTTTGGGGATATGTTGTCTCATAAAATCAGCTATAGACATGTAGACATGTAAGTTTTCCTTGAAAACGAAGGCATGCCTGCTGTATCATTAAGTATAGCAAGTATAAGCACTGTATTACCTGGCCAGTGCACAGCAGAATGCCAAATGGAGTCTAATCAGAGTGGGCTCCAGCTTATAGTATAAGTGATCCAGCAACTTGAGGTTGCCCTCGTGAAAGTGTGCAGCCATTATCATTAAATCTTATTTAGTCATCTCTGTCATAATCTGAACTATGTTGTTTTCTCTGGTTTTGTGAAGAGAATCAGATATCATTTGAAGGCACTTAGCAGTTTTTACTGTGCTTCCTTGCTGAAAACTGAGCTTACGAACCTCTGATCATAAACAAAAAAGGAGTGGCTCCAGGAACTAGTGAAGGTTTCTGCTTTAACTGCAAAGGTAAAGCATTATGTGGCAATTAACACAAGGTATGTGTGTGTGCACGCACTATTTGCATATTTTAAGGAGTATGAACAGGAGGGAAATGTCTATAGGCAGAGTACTGGAAAGGACCAAAAATGTGACACCCATCTCGGACTTTGTATTTGTCCTGGTGTAGTATTTCCTGTCACCCAAGTGTGTCAGTTCATAAACGGTCCCTGTAGCCACAGCTACCGGGAGCACAGAACACCTCCTAATGGGTCACGACAGGCTGTCAGTTTTCCGGTAGGAAAACTTGATTAATCCCTTTTTACATGGCACATTATGTTTGCATTAGCATGAGCTGTTAGGCAGGCTGTGTTGTTATTGCCCTCTTGAGCTATTACTCAATGATATATTTAGTGCATCTTCCATGCAAACTTTTACAACTTGAGGTTTACCTTTCTTTGAAAAGGTCATGAGTTCATTTCCCAGTGAGAATGACTTTTCAACCCACTTACCTGAAATACAGTGTTGCCATTTTTAACTACACTGCCATGTTCATTCCACCTGAGAGAAAAACATCTTGGAAATGCACTTAGAAATAAAACAAAGAGCTGACCTTATCATATTCTGCTTTGTAGGGGCTTACCTGGTATCTGTGTAAATGGTCCCTATAGCCACAGCTATTGAGAGCACAGAATACCTCCTAATGGGTCACGACAGGCTGTCAGTTTTCCAGTAGGATGCTAATTGATTATACAGCTTTCAGACTCACAATATGCTCATCCAAAGCTCAGCATTCTACCTTTTTGCACTGAACACTTTTCAGCCACACCATGTTGGTTTTTATGGGTTCAGAGCCAGGAAACAGACAGAAGTGCATTGCAGGATTTTTAAAAAGTATATATTATTTGAACCTAAATTATGTGTTTTTACAGTCAGCTGCTGTGAAACTAATTATAAGAAGCCTCTGTGCATTCAGTTCTGCTTCTTTAAACATGCAAATAGCTCCCTTGTCACTGTTATGGTTCAGTGAATAGGAACAGGGGTAAGGAAGGAGTTTAGCTATTGATTTTTGTGGGGCAAGAACTTCATTACAGAGTGCTTGCTTTTCTGACTTGGGTGAAGATTGTGTAAGACCATGGTAGTAATTATTCTCATCTCTGCTTCTTCAGCAGTATTTAAACCTGGGTTTCAGGTTCCATAACTGCAAAATGAGGACAGTGATCTACGCATCCTGCTTAGGAGGGCTTAGGAGTGATGGGTGATTCTTGCATACGTGCTAGTGGTTACTACTCAGGTGAACAATGTGAACAGGATACTTAATTACTCAATGTGAAAAGCCAAGCTTCAGTATTCTCTGACTAGCTATTAGTACTGTGGTGCCAATGCTATCCCTCACCATATACAATAAAAAAAATCTGCAAATTAAACATAGTCATCATAGCAGCCACAATTAACTGAATTCAATTTGCATGTTGTACTGAGAATTTCTTCTGGAGACTTTTCTTTTCAGCAGCACGTAACTTTATCATTAATTCTACAAACCTGCCATGGACCGGAGTGCACACAGAATTATTGCTGGTCTCTAACAGGGGAGCCAGCAGTGGGAACTAAAGCCTATCCCTGGCTGACATCCCACACTGCGAGTCTGCTCCCTCAGCTGACCCCTTGCATTTTTCAAGTGTTGGGTTTTCCAGCGTGAATTTTTTTCAGACCAGAATGGGAATTACTGACCCAGTAACACCCATTATTGGGAATTAATTGAGAAGCTTCAACATTAGAGAGAAAACTGGTACTGCAACATGTCCTTGTTTGCCTGCCTGGAAAAAACTTTTCACGAAAAAATGGATATATTTTAAACTATCATAAACTATGTATTTGTAGCATTGACTATCACGTTCCTTGTAGCACAAAAGGATGTGGCACCCATGTAGGAGGTAAAGAGCCTTCTCTGACCCTGTGTACAGAGAGGCAGAGCCGCACAGCCTTCAGCCCTCCCTGGTGCAGGGTTCCTCCATGCCAGAACTAGCTGCCATAGCAGAGGGAAGCTGTCTAGCGATCTGCTGGCAGGCCCAGGGCAGAAAGAGCAGACTGTTCTAGAAACTAAGGATTCATAAATGACTTACTGATGGCTAACTACAAAGCATATGAGCATAGGATGTGTTCTGATTTGAAATAGTATAGAAATATTATAGTATACATACACTTGAGGACTAGATTTCTTAGTGATGATTTTCATTCGGCATCAAGCTAAAGGAAAGTGAAAGCCTTGTGATAAATATACAATATAGAACAGTAGTTAAACCTGAATAATAAGACCATGTGGTCTTGCCTTGAATCCATATTACTAAATGTTCTGAGCTTTGTCTTTTGCATCTGTTTATGTCAGCTCCGAGCTATTGCCTGAAGGGAGTCTGATGTGACATGACACAATGCAATGTTCATGTCACCTAGTAACGCACTTTGAAAGGGACCCTGACTTTTTGAATGTGTTATACTTGGAGATTATTAATTGCAATGCTTAGGTGCTGTATTGTTTTGCTGCTAGTCACAGCTGTAACAAAAGCATCCGAGATTTTATGGCTAGTACAGTTCAGCTTTAAATTTATACATTCTATAAATGCCATAATATTGTTATTTTAATCTGTAAATCAGGTTTGTCATGGGCTATACATTAAAAATTACTCCTGTGTCCAATATAACTTCTAGCTGCCCCAATTTTGGTTGATTTTAAAAGGACTCTTATGCCCCGAGCTCATCATATTCCTGACTGCCACAGAGCAGCCATGCTATGGAAGATCAAGAGGGAAAAATATTTCTGTTAGTGAAACATTTATTCTTGGCAGGCATTGAAACTTAGCTGGATTTTCAGTTCTATCATGCCCCAGAACGAAGACATCAGTCTTTTTTAAAGCTGAAACAAGTGGGAGTGGTGGGACCACTTCAGTTCTGCGTTATTTCATGAAACTCCTTGTGCTCCCCTACAAGGAAGCATGAGGTTGGGGGCATGCCACAAGCATTCTCCCATGCTGGCCAGTTGCAACCCAGCTCCACTCTGAAAGGTCTAAGCCAAATGCTAAGTCCAAAATAGTTAGCTTTATTCTTCTAAGGCTGGCAACAGGACCTCAGTGTTGTACTAATGGTATGAAGCCTCGAGACCAGAGCTGGACTAAGTGCAGCCAGCCTACAATTGTAGAAAGCTTTGTCTGGACAGAATTGCGTTCAACAGTAAAAAGAAAAAAAGCACCCTTGGTAATTTTATATGAACATGGGGCAGATAAGAATCAAAAAGGGCAGTGCAAGGAGCCATATGACACAGAAACTTCCTGTGGTAGAGCTCATAAGCACTGGGTGAAAATGCAGGAGCAAGACCAAGGAGAAGAGATCTGGATGCCAAAAACAAGCAGCCAGGGAACACAGGTTAGCTCCAATTTTACAAGCTGCCTTTAAGCTTTGGCATCCACATTACAACCACAGATGGGCTGCTCAGCCATAGCACTTCAGAGGCTGAACACATTGGCTGTGTCCTGGGAGATGAGACCCAACAAACTGTGACACTGGAGACCTGCAAAAGAGGAGGCTGCTAGGAAAGAGAGGAAATTATGTGTGATATCCAGGGATGGCTGATAACACTTCCTTTTGGTTCCTTGTTTTGGACGCTCATGGTCTTGACACTGAGACCAAGCTAAAAAGTAGATTGAAGCTTCTTGACTTAGTTTGGTGTCATTGTATCTGAAAAAGGCAGTGCTAAACATATTGCAGGGTTAAACAGGTTACAGTGTGTGACACCTGCACTGAAGGATCAATGCTGCCAGAGCTGACCAACTGGCTAGTGTTCCTTTTGCTGTCAGATCCAGGTGAATATGTCAACAGTTGAGTTTCAGTTGCCTCCATGAGTATTTTAAGATGCTCATGGATTAACTTTGCATACTGCCTGTTACTTAGGAAAACAGGCTGGTTCGTGGTGAGTTGGTGTGAATCAAAAGAAGTATTGTTGCTCACAGGTATGAGCCAATCATCTATTTTTGAAACTTACAGGGAGCCATGAATTTTGAAAAACGTTAGTCTTTATTTTTCATTTACTGGTTCTACTCTTTTTCCTGTCTTGTCATTAAATATCAATTCCATGTAGTCAGACCAGTGGTTTTACATTTTTATTTTTTTAAAGGAAAAACATACTTTCTAGCTGGTATTTTTTCAGATAATAAAGCAGAAATGCCCTCACACCCCTGAAAAAAAAAAAAAAAAAGATATTGAGAAACAAAAATTAGTGCAATCTTCCCTTGATTTCCTATATTGTACATGGCCTTAGTTACTAAGGAAAAATTCCACTTAGTCTCATTGTTCCTTCCCTAGAAGCACAAAGAAGGTGTTTTGCAGTTGATACCATTCATTTGAGCAGTGAAGCTAATCCTGTTATTCAGAACAAGGGCCCTTCATCACTTGGGCTGAAAGAAGAGTACCCAGACCTTGGTTCCTCTCCCACACATTCTCAGAGCTGGGGCAGTGGCAGCAGCAGGGCTCCCTGGCAAAGGCTGGCACCAAGATCCCCAGCTGCTTCAGCCTGTGTCTGTAAGTCTTTCAGTGGGAAGCAAGGGATGTCTTCCTATATAATTTCACCAGTTTTCCTATTTAGATATTGTTTCATCAGCATTGAATGCAAAAGAGTAGCACCTTTGGGGTAGCCTGTTGCTGGGAAGGAAACTAAACCCCTGTTCCTAACACAGAACAGGTTTTAGATGTTTCAAACTGGAAAAGAACTTGAGTTACCTCTTTGTAACACATTGAAAAATTAAGATCTGTGCACTTCCAGAAGCCTGCATTTGCAAAGACTGTGATCATAAGATGTGATGGTAATAAAACAGATTGTGCCCTGACTGTACACCCTGTTCTTAACTGCTTTAGGATTGTTTTGCCTCTTAACCTAAAAATCTTTCTCCTCCATCCAGAGCTCAGAGCCGGATGTCAGACATGGTAGATACACCTTTAACTCTATTTACACAGTCATCTCTCCTTGGATGTTTGAGAAAGTAACGTGCAGATTTATTGTGTGGTTATTAGTGCAATTTGAATGGGCACACGTGGTGTTTGGCCAGAGAAGAGAGCGAGAGTGCACATAAGTGCCAAACCCCAAATGTGTGCATGCTGGCTCACAGTGTGTGGAGGCATGTAACCTGCTCTGCTCTGTGCTTGTTATGGTCAAAGCTTGTTCCCTTTGACTTAAGTATAATTAACAAGAGCAGAGTTTAGCCTCTGAACTGCAGAAACCCGTGTGTGGTAGTCTTTTAAAAAACCCTTTTCATATCTGTATTTGTGGCTAATTTTGATATTTTAACACTGTATATTTCCATGCTCCATTACTGGAAGATGTGTCTGACCTTAGCCCTCTAATTGTGCAGTAATTAGCATCTAAATACCATGCAGAACTCCCTGCAAATCAACCAATTGGATTATTAATTCTTAATCTAAATATATCCTAAAAAAAATTGTAGAAGTGCAAATTCAGTCAGTAGAAAACTGTTTTCTCTGCATCTGGTATGTGTGTGCAATAAGGAGGTCTGTGTTTTGAGACATGTGCAGGAGGCAGTCTCTGAAACTGCATGGTGAGGGATCTGATGTGTCCCCTAGTCTCACAGGTTTAGGCCCAGAGCCCCAAATAGTCTTATTGTGTATATGCACTCCAGGCAAGAAAATCAAAATGTGCATCAAGTCGGATTTTAGATTCCATTGTTACTAACAATAACCATAAGGCACATCACAGATCTTTTTTTTAGTTTTGTCAGTGTTTAGTAATACATTTTGTCTAGACAGCTTTGTAACAAGCCATAGTCACAATTACTAATATCCCAGGGTATACCTAAGTAAGAAATAATTAAAACTAGGATTCCTCACTGACCATGGAGAGGTTGGCGTGTCCGTTCCACTACCTACCCGAGTCAGAGGAGCCCTCAGCTGGTGCATGGCCCGGCTTTACGTGTAGTCTGGATTCAAGGAATGCCGTGTCTGCTTTATTTCAGTACTTGCAAGACAAAATTTAATAATTTTATGAACAAGAATTTAAAATTCAGTATTTCAGTTTTGATTTTAGGAAGACAAACTTCTCAACTGTTCAGACCTAAGCTATCAAAGTTCTTGGAAAGGCAAGGACATGGGGAAAAAAATGAGCCACAAAGGTGAGTCGATCTCAGAACAGGGAGTGCCTAAGGGAATTTTCCAGATTGAATGCAGGGTTAATTCAAAAGTCTACACTTGAAAATTGAGAGGAAAAGCTACAAATATCAAACTGTAAATAAGAAAATGCTTTTCTATTTTGGGCACACACTGCTTTTTTATCAGGAGACATGCCTGATATTCATTACTGTTTATGCAACACCCACCCCCTTCCCCCAAAACCGTAAATACAATGATCTATATGCACATTATGATAATCAGCAAGATTTGGGAACTTTGGTCACTTTAATAACGTGACTGTGTATAATATATGCAGGACTGAAAGCTTTATGTCGTCAGTAGCAAAACATGAAATACTATATGAATTAAGAAAAATCCAATAACAAACAGCAGGATGCCCCATGCATACATATCGCTGTTGTGGTTATGAGCAAATACAAGACTGTACATGATTAACCACGATTTATTCTTACTATAAACTCAGCAGACAGATGCTGAAGACATACTATAATTGCATACACATTTCCTCCCAGAGCTTAGAACCAATAAAAATATGGTAATTTTATATAACTTAGGACACATTCTTTACCATTTTTAAATAAATAATAGGGTTTTAACATGTTTCCATTGTTTTGCTTTTCCAGTTTTTGAGAGAAACTGTGTTATGTATGCTGATATGTAATGGATTAGAAACAATATTACCTACAGGGACACTGATACTGTTGTAGAGAAAGATATTCTGAATTAAATTTAGGAACTTAGAGATTTTTTATGATATGCAGTCCCAGCTATTTTAACACTTTCTGGTTTATCCACTGTTTGGTGTTTTGACTGCAATGAGGGTTTTTTTGCATCACATTTTGCCATCTCCGGAAAGGATATTTACAATTGCACAAAGCATCTCTCAATTAAGACAAAACAAATATCCAAGCCAAAATCAGCCTCCAGAGCTCAGAAAGTGAATACCAATTTTGACAGTAATTAAAACTACGGAAACATCAATTGTCTCAGTCTTATTTTAAACTAAACATTTCTACTCAGAGTCCAAAAGTGTAATAAGAGTATATCTAAATATACAGTTAATTGCATCAAAATAGCACATCCATCTGTGAGCTTTGTTCTGAGCTTGCTGAGTGAGTTGAAAATACGGAATGTGATCTGCAAACCAAGCAAGTTACTAAGTAGCTGTGGAAAAAATATCTAAAGAAGTTGGTTTGCTGAAGTTTCCCGTTGCAGTTCTCACTGCAGCCGTAATGAAACAATTTCAGGACCGTCTCAACAAATTCAACCTCTACAATGTATGTTATTAGATGAACTTGACCCACTTCCCTCTCCCCTTTCCAATTTCCTTGAAGATTTTGTCTGATTGCTAAGGCAAGCACTATTGAATATTCACTGGCCCACGGCAATGCAGATGAGAAACTTTCATCAGCCGTCCTGTCTTTCTGCTGTGACAAAAAGGATCTCCTCACAAGGCACTAGCATGAGCCTTCTGGGGTCCACAGTTACTCTTTTTTGTTTGTGTTTGTGAACTGTGGATGCAAACCCATAGAATGGAACGTAGCTGCTGAATACTCAGATCTTTAGCTAGAGAAAGCCAGGTTTTGTCTTTAGTATTCCAGCCTGATTAATCCTTTTATGGAACTGAAAGCTGCTAACCTCTGTAGCTGGATCACATGGCAGCGCTCTTTTGTCTGCCCCTCTAATGCCGCCGTGCACCTTCAGGAAAGCCTGTTCTTCAGGGAGGGTTAAAGCAGGTTGCCTCCACAGATCACTGTAATGTTATATTTTAATTATGGTTTCCAATGCACTTCAGACACTCCAGCAGGACTGCCTAATTAACAAGGTTGTTCAGCTTTCACATAGTATCAATCAACTAGTTGCTGAAAATGTCTTGATCTCATTTTCTGAGATTAAAGTATAAACGAAGGACACTTTGCTCCATTGTTACTAAACTAAGGCGCTACCATCTGTTTTGCAAATGTGATATTAAAATCTCTGGAAATGTCTGAGGCCCCGACTCAACAAAGCAGTAAGCACATACTTACCTTTGAATATGTAAGTAGAACCATTTATTTCAAGGGAATCGCATGCATAAGGTATGTCAATGTATGTCTAGGTGTTTTCTTTTAATGATGAGTTCACAGACTCGTTTTGAAATGCAGTACCAAACTTTTCAAAATAGACAACAGTGAGCTAACCTATTTTGTAACATTAGGGAAATCATACCTTAAATGGCTTAAATAAATGTAATATCCCAAATAGCTTGTATCATATAAGGCTCAATAATAGTGGATGATAAGGTAATGTAATTTTAATTCAAAAGTCTTCCATAGTGCTTTATAGTTAAACTGTAAAAAAAGGTAATTGCAAGTCATACACGGAAAGATGAGTGAAAGAAAATGGCAATAATTGGAAAACTTTTTTATCCAGAATATGACGTGCAAACACTTTTAATATCTATTTAAAACAGTGAAATTGTGTTGAGGATTGTTATTACACTAACACTCAAGTGATATTTTAAGTAGATTCAAACTAGATTTGAGCTGAACTATAAAACTTAGCTCTCATTTCCCCCCTCCTGATTTGCTACATTATTTGGAAAATTCTCACTTGTGAAACAGAAGAAGATATTCTTTCCCCAAAATCTGGGAACAGTTTGTGGATTTGCCACTAGCCCCAGAGGCAGCACACTGGATCTGAGGACATGTGATGATGCAGGAAATCAGTTTAGTTCTTGACACTCAGTTGCTGTAAAGGCGAATTAATGTGCACCTGCCCCTTTCCTGGCACAGGTCTCCCCCCAGTATGGACCTGCTGTAGCAAGTTAAAGCTCTTCCTGCTTTTCCTTGGCTGCTGCTCCCTACCATGCAGGCCAGGAGAGGCAGAGGCAGTGGCAAGAGTGGCATCCTCCTGCAGGGACCACTCGTTCTTCCCTCTGTAAAGCCTTGCATGGAGAGCACATGCAGTGGAGACAGATGGTGCTTGCTTTCTCTGCAGTGCTGTCACTTGACACTTGCAAAGGAGAATGTGATGGCTGCATGAATGCAAAACTGCAGATTTCAATACTAGAAACTCAAAATTCAGCCCTCTGAAAAGAGCAGGAGCAAGACCTCTTCCACAGTAACATACCACTTCAGTTCTGTTGCGATGGCATATGTGTGAGCTTAAGTGGTGCTCAGGGACAGATTTTACTCATAAAATCATAAATGGATTTCATTAAACCTATGTGGTCTTTAATATATCAAAGGTAGTTGAGCTTCGGGAGTTTAAAGAGAAAAAAAAAAAAAGAAAGAAAAGAGGAGAAAAAGATATATTGGTTCATTCCCCTTTCCCCAAACATGAATCAATGGTATTTCTAACTCAGCACTAAAAAAATAAGCAAAATTAGAGTATGCTGCATAAAAACAAGGTGAAGTGGCCTTCCTGGGAAAGAGCGTAATTTAATACATGTATGTGAGATGTGATTTCAAATAAGCAATAATATTTTTAAGCCTAATTAAAGAAATGTATAATATTTGAGCCCTCAAGAAAAGCCAAAACAAGAGCCCATGACCACAGAAGGGCGAATATTTAGGGAAACAGAACAGAATATCACAGAATCACAGAATGTCAGAAGTTGGAAGGGACCTTGAAAGATCACTTAGTGCAACCCCCCTGCCTGAGCAGGATCACCGAGATTAGATCACGCAGGAATGTGTCCAGACAGGTCTTGAATGTCTTCAGAGAAGGAGACTTCACAACCTCTCTGGGCAGCCTGTTCCAACATTCCATCATCCTCACAGTGAAAAAGTTTTCCCTTACATCCAGATGGAACTTCCTTGGACCCGCTGCCCCTTGTCCTATCACTGGCCATCCCTGAGAAGATCCTGGCTCTGTCCTCCTGACACTCACCCTTTACATATTTATAAACATTAACAAGATCACGCCTCAGTCTCCCCTTCTCCAAGCTGAAGAGACCCAGCTCCCTCAGCCTGTCCTCGTAAGGAAGCTGTTCCACTCCCTTCATCATCTTGGTGGCCCTGCACTGGATTCTTTCAAGGAGTTAGTCTTTAATAGTTTAGCTAGTTTTGAAAATAAACTTTTCTGCATACTTTTACCTCAAACACACTTTTTTCCTTTAAGTTACATTCATTTTTTGATGTCTTGCAAACCTAGAGCAAAGGCCAAATGCATATATTTTCCTTATTCTTTGTCCTTGTGCTTTGAATGAATTTTTACAGGCATAGCGCATGTTCCCATATTATATTTGACTTTAAAAAATGAAATAATTATTCTTATATTTAATGCATGGTTATGAAAGGAGAGTCTTTTCTTACAAATACTGATATTTTATTAATGTTCTGCTCATGAATATTGGAGCAAGTACTGGCAGTTGTAATTTGCTGAATAGCTAGTATCTATTTAAGTTTAAAAAACCCATCTGTGTTTCTATAGCATGGTTATCTTGAAAACCACGTAGCGGTAAAGCTTTGTGGATTAATGCCTTTGAATCAGAAAAGCTGCTTCAGATTAACAATTCTTTTAGCTGGTGCCATATTTTTTTATTCTATATAATAACAAGCACGATTAGCACAGAAGTTCTATGCTCTCCATAACCTGTTTGTAATTGGGAGAATCTGCAGTATGTATTCTACAGTCCATCTCACACTGGAGATTGAAGTGTAATTACAGAACAGGCAATCTCATCTCTAGTAATTACAGCTGTCACCATCGATCCAGTTAACCAGGATAACTAACACTGCTGAGCCAGAGTTGACAAAGCTTTCTGGCTAAACCCAGATTGCTGTATAAGATTTTTTGTTGTGTTCTTTTTAATTGCCAAAACACTGGTTCTTGAAAAAAATAGATAGCAAAAATTGTGGATTATGGATTAGGAAGCCACAAGCAAAATCTGATTTCACTTCATTCTCAGGACTGACACTTGTAAACACAACTTTAAAGGCAAGCAATGAAAATGGAACCCAAACCATTATATAAATGAACCATATGTAGAACAGGGCAGGACTGTTTCTTGATGCACAGATGAGGGATGCGCTTGCTCCCCACAGGGTGACACGGTGCAGAGTAAGAGGCATTGTTGGCCGAAGGGGGTGTGTGCAGTGTCCGGTGAGGGGCTGCGCAGGGAGCCCCAGGCCCTCAGGCCAGTAGCCTTCGGTCTTTTGCAGCAAAGGTCTTTTACAGTTCAGCTGCAGCGCTGTGCCTGCAGAGCTGTACAGTTTCCAGTGTATGTGCTGGCCTTGCCTTAATCATAAGCATTGACATGAAGGAGTGTGCCAGCTCAGCTAAGCAGCAGACCAGGATCTCTGTGTCCTGCAGCAGCTATCAGAGATGTACATGTCTGTCTGATGCTACATCAACATGGAAACCTTCCAGCCTTGCTGTGTTTTAACTGAGAACAGTCTGGTCGAATCCATGGGCAGATATTAGTCTCTTCTTCCTCTCTACACACTGATTTCTTACAGATGCTTTTAGGTACTCATCAGAAGTACACCACAGTCTAAGTCATTTAAAGAGGAAGACAAACCTCAATGTGTAGGTCAGAGTGCTAAAGCAAAGTCTTAAGCTTGGACAGAATATAAAACCCAGAAGACTTCTCAGTTCTGACCAGGACAGGAAGTATTCCCTCCTGGTATGCTCCTTCCAAAGCAAACTAATATTTTACAGTTGAGTAATAAGAGTACAACTTCCTCTACTATACTGTAGTAGAATTGTGTCCCTTTTAGTGCTATAACCCCAAAGCAGCCGAAAACATCCCTATATGCAGCTTGACTAAGCCACTTCTATAGATTCTGCTGTATTACAAACCATTGCCTTGCCACCTTCCTGGTCCTGGGCACTCCAGGTTTAGGATAAGATTGTGTAAGTAACGCTTCCTTCACAGGCACCCGCAGTGAGTTCACTGGGACCACACGAGGAACAGAGTGCTCTTCCCTGGGTTTACACTGGATTTTTGGTAACACAGAAGACTCACATTCTTTTGGTCAGGCACCATTCCAGACCCAAGCTGGACTGCTAAAATATGATGTAACTAGGTTGCCTGGCTGTTTGTAAAAACAAGTCACGAAGATGCAAGTGAGCAACAAGATTTAATACTTGCTTCTTTCATGAGACTCCACAGTATTACTATGGTGGGCTAAAGGCTTCACTGTTGCTTTTCTGTGCCTCTGGCTTTTTAGCAAAAAATGCAGGTTCGGTGAGGGGTATGAGGGATGTTCTGTTCCCAGAATTTTTCCTGGATTCCAAGATTATGACTTCACATTAAATTTTGAACAAAACAGCAATTTTCTGTTTTTCTCATGCAATTTTGTCTAGATCTTACTTGACCTTAGCAACACTCCAAAATATGCAAAATGGACGTTATGCCAGTGTTAGCAATGGGAGTGACAAATGTAAGCTGTGAAGCTGGAAACTTCCAAAATAGTTCACCATCAGGCTTTATACATATCAGGAAACTTCTTTCTAAAATGTCACCAGGAGAAACCAGAAAGTGACATATCTTATGAAAATTTCTTAACTGCATCCCAGACTGTAGTGATAGCAGGGCAGAAAGCACTGTAGGTAGTCAGTTGTAATTGATGCCTTAGAGAATTTTTTTTGAAACACACTGGCCATGGAGAAATTCACCTTTCCATGAACAGACAATATCAAGATATCAATTTATTCAGTGTACTGCAAGAGAGAATGAATCCACACAACCAAAATCCACAGCATCTTTCACTCCTCACTAAAGCAATATATAGGTACCTTATGTGCAGTACTTTGCTTTTACTTGTATTTATAGCCCCATTGAAGAAAAAAGTCTATTGGATGTACTCACCGTGGGACCATATATACTCCAGCATCTGAGTGGGATATAAAATTATCCACCAGATGCAGTGACTGGCTGTGCACTATGTATTCCTCTCTGTGTAATGTCAAAAAAAGTAAAATATAAAAAAAAAGAATTGTGAAGCCATGTCCCATCAATAATACAAGGCATTGTAAAGGAGCCATAAATTGAGAGGACAGCTAGTTGGTTTGGGCTTTGGTTTTGTTTTGTTTCTTCAGTGAATGTGTTTGTCCAAGAAAATCCTTGCTGTGAATCAGTGTTGTAGTGGAAGCTGTGTTTTAAGAAATCTTTTCTGGCTTTTCTCTGAGCAGTAAAACTAGCAGCTAGGTTTAATGAGTAGGTGTTTTAACATCCATTCAGGTTTGTAGGGTTTTTGTTTTGGTTTCTGTATTTGAATGTAGAAGACTTCTAGTAAGAAGGACATCTTAGAGGTGTGTTCACTGCCACCTATAATCTGTGCAGTCTTTCTTTCCTCTCTTCAAGCCTTTGCTGTATTGCTGCAGCATCAGTCAGTGGGTCTTGAAGTATTTGGGCAATGCTGATTAATCTTATTGAGGAAGGTCAATAAGATTAATCTAGAGTTAGCAGAGTTAGCTCCTATGCTTTAGCAGCTGCCATTCTCCTCTCACTGAGGAGAATGGCAGCTGCTAAAGCATAGGAGCTAGCTCTGCTCCCATGGAAGTCAATGGTAAAACTCCCACTGACTTAGGGAGGAATAAAGGCATGCTTAGCACGACAGAGTATCCTCTTCAAAACAGAAAAAAAGGGATGCATGAACTTGGTCCCCTTCTCAAATGACTGTACACAGCACAGTGATAAATTGGGTCAAAACATCACATGCGAAGGATGTGACAACCCAGAGCTAAACCTGTGCCAATGTCATACTTCAACCACTGTCACTAAGAGATCTCCAGAAAGATCAATTCCAACTGGCTTTATTTTCTCTACTTTAGGTTCCCTTTGTTTTACATGGTCTGACCCTGTGCAGTGATAGGTTTTTCTCATGCTTGAGTGTTTACATATGCGTCTGCACCTCGGACGCTTTCAGGAACATTCACTGTTCTACATAATGTTAGTGGAGCACAGCTAGCACATTAAACTGCCTCTGCAATACCATGCTCCACTGTGCATGTTTTCTGTACAGCTTTGTGTGCATGTTTAATATTCAGAATTAAATTTGTAAACATCTTAACAAATTGGGAGGGTGAAGGGGTGTGGGGAGGGGAGAATATGATCCAATATCTCTTTGTTCAGGTTTTCATTAGAGAAAAATTCTATTACTTTTCTTTCTCCCAAAATGTAGATGCATAGCCTCTGTGAAAAAATACTGTCTTTCCCTGTTCTGCACAGCTCATTAGCACTTCCCTCTGTACACTTATTTCTGGTGCCATTTATTTTTTCTGATATCATATTATGCAAATGTAATACACAGCCTCACTGTATAAATAAGAAGCCTTCCTTAGCACTTATTTCTTTTTTCAAGCTCTACAAAGTGCATTTCACAAGCACAGTTGCTCAAAAACAATTTCACGAATTGGATAACGGATTAAAAATATGTGTGAGAAGAGAATCCCCAAACGGTTAATCTTAAAGGTCACAGACTGAAGTAGTTTAACTTCATAAAATGTGACCCCATGTCCTAAAGGCTGGTCAGGAGAACATTGGAACATCTTATGTGAGAAGAGGTGAAAATCTTTGCATGTCTAATGGCAGATTTATGGCCAGGCAAGGTCTAAGAAAGTCTGTGGTTGGTCTTTTGTAATCCTAAACACAGCTGTTTTGTTAATTGGAAAGACCATTTAATAAAACTGAATAGTGGGTGCTTTTCAAGTAACCCAATTCAACAACTACATCCTCACTTGAAAGCTGAAACAACAATGCTGCTTTTCCCAGTAGTGTACATATTTGGAAACAATTGTTCGGGTTTATACATTTACCAGGATGTGTCAAGATTAGAGCTGGATTTTTCTGCTTCTGTCTAGCCGGGGAAAATATATTTAAATGTCAGTCTCAGCTGACGCAAAACATTTTGCCTGACCTAAGACAAAGAACTTTATTTTGTAAGAGGGTTATTTAGCGCTTTTTTCATCCCCAAAACCAAATGGATCTGTCAGTTTCAAAATACAATGTCATTTTTGAACAAAAAGTCAACATATTTCACCTAGAAAATGTCAATGAATAATATTTATACTTCTCTCCTTTTTCTTTTTTGGCCAAACCATTTCACAAAATAATCTGGCTTTCTGAATAGCTTAATTCCCTCTGAAACTGCCTATCTGTAAATTTTATGTACCCTGAAAACATTTTTCAACCCCCTCTAGTTAACATGCAGGTCTTCCAACAATTTGCATCACCTTCAGTATCACTCTGCCGAGGCGAAGGGCTGACCCGGGCTGCCTACAGGCTATGACTGAGGGCAGCTGTTGGAACAGGCTGCCTGCCGCTGGGCAGACTCAGGCCCAGGTTAGGATCTCTTGCTTTCAGAGTGCATGTGCCAGCTTGCTCTGTGCCTCTGATCCTGTTATCTCCAGCCAAAGTTTTGTTTTCACTCATATCTACACATATCTAGGGCCTTATCCTGGAAATTCTTGCTCGTAGCAGTAAATTTCATTGCCAGGATGTTCCCTTTAAAGGCAGGGCAACACTCTCCAGTATGTTCTCCAGGATCAGGTCTACAATCAATACACAAACACTTGTGCAGTCAAACATTGTGCTTGTATATATTAATCTTTTACAATGTTAAGGAAGTTGTGCTAGAAAAGCTCATTTTCCCTGAAGATTGTCAGTCTTAATAAGAACTAAGAAACTAGAACAAAGTCATCATGAATTCTAATGTATTTGAACATATGGCCCTAGGACCTGTTATTACCATATCAGTCAGATAAAGGAGTGGGAGAGTGGTTGCAACAGCACAGAAGGAAAAATGTTAACACAGCAAAAGGACTCTTAATTTTAAAGAAATAGTCTGTGAATTCAGTTTGCAATTTTAAGAAGTTCTTGTGGATAGCATAAAGTTCTTAGGATTCTTGTTTAAATAGTATTTTGTTCATTATTGCTGAAGCATCCCTTTTCTATTTAAAATTCCTGTTTTCTGTACACCTACCTTCAGAGTCAATGGGAGTGTTTGAAATACTGTATTTGATGGCCATTTGTGGTAGGCTAGGAAAGTATGTAAAATAATCTCAAGCAGAGAGAAGTAAATTCAAGTCAGAATCTATTTCCAAGGCACATATAAAAACCTAATCAGTTCATTTAGTCTCTGTCCTCCAGCTCTCAAATGCGTTTCAGCATAGGCAAACGTACAGTTCCCAGGTCTCCAAACAGCAATCAGCTGGTTCTCCCAGTTGCACATTGTGTGAGGGAAATGTGTGAAACCATTTAATTGCATGTATCTGGAGCAAGAACTGGACCTGGGGTTGCTACGACCTTAATGCAAGTTTTAATCAGGTTTACATGTGACTCAGGATCATCTAGAATTCCAGAGAATCTTAGGCACATACGGTGTGATTATTTGCTGTTAATTCATTGTAGGCATTATGGGATTTACAGGATTTTGGGGGAAGAAAAAAAGGCTTTCTAAATGCATTTGATAATTTTACACAATTCGCCGAGAGCATGGATGCCTGGCAGCAGGTTAGTGAGTCAGGATAAGAGATCTGGTTGAATTTCGTGAATACAGATGGTGCAGAGCCAGGATGGATGGTAGTGTCTTATGATGAACTACTACCACCATGTTCCAAAGCATATTGCACCATCTGGATTGTGATCATTTGAAAATTTCTTGGTTTATATTTCATTAAAACATTTCTAAAGCTTGACTTGAGTTTTATACCAATCTTTCTGCTAACTTTACAGATGAGCAAATATAGAAACATTTGGGTAATTGCTTTTAATACTTGCATTAGCTTCCATCAGCGTTTTTTTTAAAAAGGATTTTTCTTTTACAACCTTCTGTTGTCTTCTGTCTTTCCTTCCACAGATATCCACATAAATGCATTGGCTCAAGATAGGTAGAGTTATCCTGTGTAAAAAAACATCACAAACTCTATATCACTTAAGACAAACGATTGTCTTTGAAATAAACTTGAAATGACATCTGAATGCAGCTAAGAGATGCACAGAGTTAGAGATGGCCTTCTACATCCAGCTGTATTTCATAGCTGCTTGGTTAAGTAAAATTCAGGTAGAGCAGAGCCAAGTAGGTTATTCCCTGAATCACTGGTAAAATTGAGAAACCTGTGGGAATCATTTTGACCAGTGGCAATTTCTTTACATAAAGGATGTGGTGGCAAAACAGGAATATCTAAGGGGCCTGTACCTATTGGGGAGGAGTGCATTTGGGGTATTAATATTAGGAAATTAATAAGAATAAAACTTAGTGGCAAGACAATTAGTGTTGTACAACCAAGAGCAGGTAGTAAGCTGTGTGGTTTTAGTGGTTATCCTGTTATGACACTTTTTAAGCATTCATAATGTAGAAAAAATATACTCTGCAAAAACTCTTCTGCAAAAGAGAGGATGAGGAAGGACGCTGGAAAGAACTGAAGTAGTACTTGCATTAGGGCTTAGCCAACAGCTTCAGCAGGAGGAAGACATGATGGTGGTGTCTGGTTCTGGGTTTGCTGTGTTCGCTGGAGACTGGTGTCTGGAACGACCCTGACTTTTACAGTGTAGCCACGTGTCATTGGAGAACATAGCTTTCATGTTGAAATATGGTTGCCCCATGTGTCCTAGCTTTTGTCAATGAGATAAAGAATGTGATTTTAGTTGAGAAGGGAAAATGAGTTATTTTCTTCTACAGAGGGTTACCCTGAATGGATAAGCTCTTTCTTCTAAGATTTAGTCCAGTAAGATTCACAACAGGATGAAGCCTCGCTCTAGGAAAGACCTTAGGGCTACAAGTCTGTCTGCTTGCTTGTGACTCTATTTTGCAGTTTAATCTTTGCATAATGGCCATTGGTCTTGTTAGGCTTTTTTTTTTAATATTTTTTCCTGTTTGGTGGCTGCTTTTGTAG
Source organism: Heliornis fulica (assembly GCA_013399135.1). Lineage (NCBI taxonomy): Eukaryota > Metazoa > Chordata > Aves > Gruiformes > Heliornithidae > Heliornis > Heliornis fulica. The sequence continues at coordinate 1,731,236 of VXBZ01000388.1, read as the reverse complement.
CATATATCTGTGTCTTCTTAACATTTTAAGGAAAAAAATTCTCATTACCCTACATTAAAAGCAGGCAGTAATTTTCTTTGGAATGCTGAATATGAACAATCTTAGTACTAAGACAAATTGTCACTTAGTCAAAAGAAAGGGATGGAAGCCACACACAAGTATAGGATTATTTACCAAAATGCTTTGCCAAAGGATTTTGAATTATGAATGAAGCAAAACAAGCTATAAACTCTTCACCGACAGATCACAAACAGAATGAGAGGGTAAATTTGTGAACTATAAATTCACTACAATTTGTTTACTCAGCTTCAGCCAGTTTATAGGTTGTGCTGGAAATCTGCCAGTTCCTGGTAAGGCTGAGGCTCAGTAATTCAAGAAGAAACCTCGTTACCACTTATGATAAGAGGTTCTCAGTACTCCTCATGATGGAAAGTCAAATGAAATGAAAGTAGATCTTGATATACTCCATGCTGAATTTCAATACTACTTGTGGGCAATTAGGTCAAAACATCGTTGCTGGAGGCATGCCACCAATACGGCCTGTACGCCAGGCTCAAGGCCTAGTGTCGTATGTCAAACACTTGTGTCCAGGAAAGAAGGATGATACCCCCACAGAAGCCACATCCTGGTAATAAGGAACAGGCTGGGATGTTTCCCAAAAGATTGCTAAGGGGGCACATGACTCAAGAAAACTGCAACCAGAAACTGTTGAGAAATTTCCCTTTATGCCTTTGAATCTTGCCTGGTTTCTGCACGTGCTGCAGAACAGATGCGGATAACACAGCAGAGGGCAGCAATGCAAAATGACCCTTGGAGATTCCACGCTCAGTGTATTCTGCAAACAGTAAACAGACGCAGGATAAATAAAACATTAAAAGTCCAGACCAGAACCAACCCCATATAGATCCTCTAGGAGTAATCCTACAAAAGCAGAACGTTCAGGCAACGGTAGAATTTAGAAAATGTTAGTGTAAATATTGTCCTTTTCTCCTTATTCTCAGCTTTAAGCAAATTTGCTAAGAGTGAGATTTTGGGTTTTTTTACTGCACGTGTCAGGAAAAGGGGTGTCACAAATCATATTGGGGGTACTTGGAAGCCCAGCGTTTTAGTATCATGCTATTGCATGAAATAGACCATGTGGAAAAGACTATTAATTTCCATTGTCTAGGCAAGAGAAATTAAGAAGTTGCATTTATAGCAAAGAGAAACAGAAATTCAGTATTTAATCTCCTTGCACAGTAATAATTGAAGAGGGTGCTAAGACAGATAACTAGCTGATGCCACCTCTCTAGCTCTGGTGGCCACTTGCTAAAGTGCTACCCCAGTTTTGTTGTTGTGCCCTTCAAATCTATTAACTTTAATGAGACGGTATTGCTTGGTTAATTAAAAGAAATTAAGTTTATTCTAACAATCTGGTATATGAATCTAAATTTCAATCTGAGAGTTTCAAAAACACTCCGTTGTCTAAAACCCAGTTTTTTAGGGTCAAACAACTTTCTGTGAGTCAGCTAAGAGTAATCTCCTGCTACAATCAGAGCTCTGGATAATGGCTATATTTCAGACATACATTATGTGCACTTTAAGCAGATAAGTGTTAGAAAACGAAGTTGAAATAGCCTTCTTGTGAGCTGTGCTAATACAGAATGGGAAGGATGGTCTAACTGTGAAACTTGAACAAAGGAGGGAAAGAGATCATTGGAAAAACTTAATTCTGAAATGATAAGTGTGCAGGAGGGACACAGAAAGACAGAATTATTACTGTGTCCGAGCACTTCAGGCCCTGCAGAAGCACAGAGGGTAATTTGGATCCATTTTCATTTACCAATCATGCCTTTTGAAGTGATGGAGTTTGGCAAGGATGTTTATGACTTGTTTAACAATTACTAAATGAGCCTTTCTGTTAAAAAAAAATAATCAAGCTGACTGTGAAATGGACTCACCTTTCTCTCAGACATGACTGCTCTTTGATTGTATTAGATTAAATGATGCCTTGAGACTAACATAGCCCTCAGAGAACTGTCATTTACAGTATTTAACATTTATTCAATGAACAGAGATTATGCTGATCTAGAAAACAGTAAGCAAAAAAAATCCTGGGTGATTATAAAGATAAGTGTAGCAGTATTTGATTTGGAGAGCTCTGATCTGTCTGCTCTGACATGCAGTGGAGATTTACACTTCTTTCCCAAATGTTCTTTTAGAGATATTTACTGTACCTACCGCAGGCTTTGCTGAAGCGGCAATCTGAAGGATACATATAATGTGATTTGAAATCAATAAGACAGCTCCACTGCTTCCTTTTAAAGATGAAACTTTATGAATTTTAAACAAATTCTAAGTAAAACGCACTCATGCTGCAAATATTGCATAAATTGTTCCCCAATTTTATCTTGATTGGATAGTAACTTGTTAGCAACAGTATTTCACATCACATTTGTTTCATAACCATATGAATGACAGAGGCAAATGATGCTTGTTAAATATATACATTGATATTTTTTACCTTCTGTTGCTACTTGAGGTAATCTTAAAATATATGCCTCACCTTCAAATGTGACAGCTGTTTCGTTTTGTTTCTTGAAAGCTTCAACCAATATTAGATTAGTCAGTCTTTGGTGTTATGCAGAAGCTGTCTGTATTTCAGGCTGCTAAAACAAAGAGTATTTTTTATTTAGCATATTAAAGTCAGCATATTAAAAATCGAGCACAGTATCATCTTTAAAATATAAAACGTGTGAATCATTCATACATTTTTTGCTGTCAAATGATGTTTGACAATCATCAGATGATAATGAAATGTATAATTAATAATAAAAATGCCAACATCTGTTAGCTCGCTATTACAGACTGATTCTAAGTGTACTACTTGGAATATGTCATCATTAATTAATATTAAAATCCTTTAAATACAATTTGTTTTCATTAGTTGCTAATTCAGGTAGGTACAGGGCATACAGAGGAGGTTCTATCTTTTTTCCTTTGTCAATAACCAGATTTTAAAAATGCTTTTAAAATTGTGAAATTAATGTCAATGTCCTATTAGCAGATGGATCCAGTTGGATGAATGCTTTGTGTTCAACTGTGATTGACCAAGCCTTTGCCTTAGCCAGGTTTGCCTGTGCAGGGGAGATCCCCTCTCTGGGGAGATGCTGGCTTGCCTGGCGTCCTGCCCACTAACCTCTTCAGCCCTTTCTGCCTTCTCGCCGCCAAAGTAAAACACATGCAGGTGCTTGTGCAAGTCATAGCTGCAATATGCAGGCCCCTGAGCTAATTTTACCCCATCATACCATGCATGTTTATAGCCCTGAGACACTCTTCTACCCATTGAGGAGAAAAGGTTCAGAGGTCAGGCTCTCCTGGAGGGCTGATCCACAGCAGGTGCCTTCGCTGAATGAAAAATACTCCTTGAATTTATACATACATGCGTATGCGCGTATATGTTTACAGACACTTAGATAAATACGTGTGTGTGTGTGTCTTTAGTATACTAACACTTGCCAAGAGAAGCACTGAACACTTGGAAAATTGTATGATGAACAAGGAGAGGCTGTTGTAGGGAAGGTCTTACCTATGGGGCAAAGGTTTCTGCAGAGCCTGCAGAAACACATCCTATAAAGCAAGTCTGCCTATCTTTTAACATGCAAATTAAAGTCACCCTCCAGTAGTCTGAAAACACCCTGGTGATTTGCAGAGGCCATCTGAAAGCTGCTAATCTTCTCGATAATGGAGGTGAAAACATCTGGCCATGTGAATGAAGATCTCCCAGAAACATCCCGCTCTTCTGGTCACGGCTGAATTGGGAGGCATTTTGTCATTTTTGTGCCTGGAGTCTGTTGGTGGTGTGTGTCCTATAGTCTTTCTCACAAAAGGTGCCCACTTCTCCATTTCCCACCTGGGAAGGGCTTGTGCTGAAATAAGTGAGAAGCCACATTTTCTTCATGTCCTTTTTGGGAAATTCTTCACCTGCAATTCTAAGGGACTCTGCTTTAATGAATGCAGTAGAATGGAACTATTGCTGGGTTTGTTGCTTTACAGTTTAAAATTCACAAGTTAGAATTAACAGATTGTAAAAATACACTAATTATCAAAATGAAGAAAAAAGACAAACCAGTGTTTATGCTGACCACAGAGATAAGACAGCTTTCCTCAATTCATAATGATGTTAAGGAAATTAAAATCATCAGTGAGGTGTGGTATGTAATTTAACATGAAGAGCAATACCATATTTCAGTATGATCTGTAATTTTTGGTGTCCTGTGCTACCTTCTAAAATGAAAGCCCCAGTTCACTGTGATTGGCATAAATCTGGGTGTGTTGCTAGGGGTAGCTGAGGTGGCCATACCCTCTGAGAGAGGGAGAGTAAGGGCACTCCTCTCTTCAGCCAGGGGCTGGAATCTCTGTGTCTGTAAAATTCTTTCAACTGAACGTATCAATCCAGGCGCCTATGGCTGAAGTTAGGTGAGATGAATCACATCATTTGCCTTTATCATTCATTTGAAGAGTGACAGGTTTCTCCTAATGTGACTAGGAGCTGCATGTACACAGCCAAGAGAAGTTTAAGACCCAAATAATTTGTAATAACATTTGTGAACATTAAAACAAACAAAACAAGGCAAAACAAAATAAAATAATAAAAAAATAGATTCAAGAAGCAGGTTGCTCCTACGCTTTGTTTTCACATGAACAACTTCTTTGTTGTATGATTTGTATGTGGCAGTAGGATGGAATAATATTTTCAGGCAGGCTGATGGTGTGTTATTAGCAGCAGGCCAGAGGTTTGGAGTTGGTTCCACTCCAGAAATTTTTAATACTGGATCATAATTCAGTCCTAGATATAAAGGCTGCCTGATTCAATGATTATTGAAGCTATTTGCTTTAATGACCTTTGAAGTGGATATTTTTATATGTAAATACAGAGAAGTAATTGTATTTTTACATTTAATTTGGGTGTTTACGTCCCAATTTTTTTTATTTTTTTTGTCAAAATCACAATTCTGGGCACAAGTTCACTACTGTCCCCAGTGGTTTATTACAGCCTGCCTGCAAGAGGTTACTGTTTGCTCCAGGCTGCCAGTTGGAGTGCTACAGGAGTGCCTTCCTCCTTCCTTTCAGCCAAAGCAAATCCTCACCATGCAAAATGTGCCGACTGGAAGGGTTAGAGGTGGGAGGTGACTGTTGAAGCAGTTCAGCTGACTGATCAGAGTAAGCCATTACCTCCAGAACCAGGAATGTAATTGTGGCCATTTCTAATTGAACAGACCAGAGACAAAGTGAGGATATGTGATTCTCCCTGTGCCAAAACCAGTTTGTCCCTTTTCCCTCCATCTCCTCCCTTCCACCACTTTACTCAAGCAGGAGTGGCTGGCTTGGTATGTGGCAGCAGTTGACGCTGGGATTGCTACTCTTCCAATATATGTGTGCTTTTATAAAAAATGGAGACACTAAGACTAAAATCTGTACAATCTCTCATGTTCCTAAATATACTTTTTGCATATTTGATATATTACTCGTTAAACATTTTAGCAAAAGAAAACATGCTCATCTCTAATGGAGATGAGCACCCTTTTGCTATCTGCATACTTTACATGGAGGAGGTCAGTGGCATTTACTGAATTGTGAAAACTGGATAAATAAGTGTTCTACAGGCAGATTGTGCTGGAAGGACACCCTCCTACTACTGAAGTAAAAATCAAAATATACTGATTTTAATGGGAACATGTTATGACCCTTGAGAAATAGAAATAAGGAAAAAGCCAAATTTCTTAGGTATTCTTCAGATAATAAATATTATCAAACATAATGCTTACTATTAAAAAGTAATAATATTCCTGCCGCAATTCTATTCTAGAGCAAGTAGAATATACAAATGCAAATAATGTGTTTCTATTGGCCCATGTAGCCACTTTCTCTCACACAAGATATCTCTTGTAAATTATCTTGTATAACAACAGCATATGCCTAATAATCTGTGCTTCCTTTGTTTGAGAGATACTCTGTATGGTCTGCCTTATTTCTTGCAGAAGAGAATCTATCCATTGAGCTTCTGCCACTATCATTACTACTTGTCTATCAAATTCCCATCATGAAAAATGCAAGCAGAAGGGATTTTTATTTCTTCATTCTATATGCACAACTCTGCATCTTCTACCCTTTTCCATGTCCAGTGAAGATTGTTATATTGACTATAGCTTAATCCATTGTAAAAAAATACCATTTTATCTTATGTGGTTGGTGGTTATAGTGCAACTTTACATGGAATTTTAGTACTTCACAAGCCAATAATAGCTAATAGTTTCTGTGCAAAAATATGAAGTATTGTCCTTTGAAAATGTATCATTAGAAGTTTGAGGATATGTTGTAAATCATCCATGAGGTCTGAAGGAGAAAGCTCATCACATGAGAGACTGTAACAAATGTATCTGTTTTCCCTTGGGGTGTTTTGCAACCCACCTCCAATCTCCAGGTTACAGTGTCATGGTGGTTTCAGAGTATTTGTATTTTTTTTTCTTTTCTGCTGCCTCATACTGTTCTGAGATTGTTTATTCTCTATTCTCATATAACAGGAGCCCAGTGTTCAGATGGAACCAACCAAAAGCATGCATTTACTAGGAATTCTCGAGTTAGTTAAAACTTTTGCTAAGGAGCCAGACATTCAGGAGGGTAGGGCAAAGTGAACAGCCGTGCCACTAAGAAATATGTATTGCCTATTTAAAATCATATCAGATCAGTATTTGTAAAATACACTCCATTTGTAGCTCTATAGCTCCTCACTGAACATACAGTGATTCCCAACCAATGGTGCAGACTGAAATGTACCAGTGGACTAGCAGCTAAAAGTAGTCATTTTGATGATAGCTTCACCCTGCAGATCCTTCTTATGAGATTTTTCAGATCTGGTTTCCCTGGAGGCAGGTTTGCAGCATGATTGTGGTTCCCATGCTGGAAACTGCAATATTAAAATAAAAGGACTCCTGAACAGCCCACTCTCACTTTTGGAATGCCCCATTGCCCTATCCCCTTCTATCCCTCCCAAAGTTGATGTAGTTCATTTATTTCTAATGCTGAGTGTATTCAAATTGAAGACATGTCAGATAACATGCTTAGATGGCAAAGGTTCAGCTATTTTGAGAGATGACACCACATCCCACAGAGAGGTGGATATGAATGCAATCAGGCAAAGAATAGGTATATCAGCAAGATATGCTAGTGCCAGGTAAAGTTTCTGACTGGTGTCAGCAGTGTGTGTTGCCGTGGACTCAAGGAATGAATCTTAATTCCTGTGGTAACTGGAAGACCCTGCCCTGATAAAATTTTGAAAACCACAATCCAGTAATAGCTGCATGGGTAGATGAGAGGTTGGCCATGCATTAAAATAAGGTTTCCTGGGTGTTTTGATGTTTCATAACAAAAGCAGCAAGTGTAACAAACCACATCAAACTTGCAGAGCTGGACTAATTAAAAGCATCAAGAAGTCAATTGTGACTTTAAACATTACTAAGGTGAATTCTTTCCTCCTGGGCTTTAAGGACCACCACAAGTTGGAGGAAACTGCTCAATGTACACAATCAGGACACTTGCTAAGGATATTTTCTGCACATCTAAGTTGGCACGGCAGCATGGAGCTGAAAGCAGAGGCAAGAATAAGGATGTAAAAGTGTTGGTATTGTGGATTTATTTATTGCTTTGCTAGGCCGATGCGTGCCCTTCGCGTGAAAATATTAACAGAGGGAAATATTCATCATCTCCTATGTTTGACATAAGATATGAATTTAGTCTAAAGGCTGTTTAAAGGAAATTATTTTTGAGGATTAAGTGAAAAAACATCTTGGTTTGGTTTTCATCAAGGCTGCAGTTTTGGCCACAAACAGCTAAGCAGAATGCCATTTAGTTGGGCTGTAGCTGGCAGCGCACTGTATTCCCCTAGTTCCAAAGCTGCGTCCTGGGCTACTCGCATCTGATTTAGTCACACACATCTAGATTATGATGGCTCTTCGAAGATCAGATAAAGCAGCTAGCATCACTGTATTTTCTGAGTCTAAACTTTGTGATTACAGTTTTCCTGAGAGAGTAGTATTTTCTATGTAAAGTATACTTTACAATGTATTGGAATTTAACTACAAAGATATACACCTTCATAAGTACAGGCTATTAAAACAATTTACTAGTATGTCAACAAGTACCGATATGTACATAAAAACAGAATAATTTGGTTTGTTTTAACACACTGAGCCAATCCAGCAGTGTGCTGTCAAGTGCTATTGAGAATCACTTTGCACTAACAGGATGACATGACTGGAATCACATTCACTGCACATCTTAGTTCTATTGAATGATCCAGAGTTGAAATGAATGACTGACACTTTGTGAATAAAAGTGATTGTGCCATTCACACTGCACTGAGGGTGAAAATTTACTTTCATTATATCGGTATTAAGATTCACTATATTAGAGTTCATTAAAGTAGGTAGGAGAATGGGACTCAGTGAATAATTAACAATAAGTCAATTTGGCTTCTTATTCTCTTGTAGAAAATCTATAAGCAGATCCCAGCTGCTTCAGAAGTGTTTCCTATTCAAACCCATTTTAGAAATAGCTTTCTCCCCCCATCCCCTCCCTCTCCCCAGTTCTTAGCAGTTTGGATTGTTTGTACTTTGCCTGCCAGGCTATAAGGTACTTGTTAGTCATGTAGCATTGATCAGCTATAGTTTGTCACATAGGTAAATGGTTAGCTGTCTCCCTCCTAGTTCGATGAGTTTGACTACTTTACAAGAGCAAATATCAACAGGTACTGATACTAATGTATTTTTTTTCTTCACCAAAATTTCTTCAATGACACTTTGAAGGCCATTTACCATGAATTTTGAAACCAAAAAGATGACGTTCCTTGGATTTGTATGAAATCTAAAAAAACCAAAAATTTGGTGTACAAGTCAATTTGAAATAATGACAATACTTTTGCAGTGTTTCACTTTCTTTACTAAGTTGTATTGATGAATATTGAAATTGAAAGAAATTAGATAGACAAAAAAGCCAAATAGCCATCAACAGTAAGCCTGACGTGCAAGATATGCAATAGACAGCAAACATCTGCATTATAGCTTTCAGTGCTTTTCTCCAAAAGGCACATTGTAAATGCAGGGACTGTGATTTTTTCACAACGCTTTTTTGTGTTTATGACTCAACTGAAATAATTTTGCCATTAAGCACAGCGAGATCAGGATGTTACCCACTACAGTTGACCATTGTCCTTTCTAACGGCCCAGTGCACAGCATTCTGCAGGCTTTCTCCTTCAAATGATAGGATCCCTCATGCCACATATTTAGCTTTCCTCTAGTAGTAAGTGCCAGTATCTGGTTTGAGATCAGTGGATTAAAAGCTTTACAGGAGTGCTGAGAATTATTATTATCTTAGTTATCACTATTTTTCAGGAGTATTTCCCAGGAGTGCAAAAACTCTTGGCCTCTAGATTGCAGGGTCAGACAATGCTGAGTGCCTGACACTATAATAACAAGAAAAATCATTCAAATAGAAATAGTGGTTGCCTCCTACTATTTCTGATAGCACTCAGGTAAAGGAAGAATGTCAGAGAATGCCTGTGGGAAGAGATTCATCTCTAATCAAGAGCCACCCAAAAAGTCAATAAAATTAATTTCTCCTTCACAGCTGATAGGGGAAAAGGTGCATTTACAGTAAAATAGAGATACTGAATCCCATTAGCAAACCAGCACACACCTTATACTTAAAAATATATAAAGCTCTCTTTGAATGCCTTTTCAGAGCTCATGTTGCTACTGGTTATGCCTTACCTCTTTTATGTGACAAACATGCCTGCACACCTGGCAAGCAGCGAGCTGTGCTCTTAGGCAGAGGTGGATTGGGTTACAAGGAGGGGGCAGTGCCAGGAAAGTCTCAGGAGGGATGTCTGAATTATATTTTAAGAAGAAAAGCTTCAAATGGAAAGTGTAACCCAATGCTTTCTAAATGTGGAGGCATGCTTAAAGAGCAGTGCTATTTGGTTTCTCTCTACTTTAGAGAAATTTAAATCCTTAGTAAATAAATCCTGCTCTTCAAGTACTGAACAAATGAAAATCGCCTGATCAAAATTTAGAGAAGCTCCGGCTGCACTTTCCAAGAGCAGGATGAATGGGGAAAGAACCAAACTTGCTAAGGGAGAGCTAAAGCTCAGCCTTTAGCACCAGAGATTACAAGGAGCTAAATTCTGTCCTTGGGTTAAACTCAGTGGAGCTGGGATAGCCTGGTTGTAAGCTGAGAGCAGAGCCTCACCTTCCTGGAGGAAGATCCCAGCCAAAACCAATGCATTTTCCCATAGCAGAAAGAGCTGCTTTCAGAATAAGAGTCTTGCTCACTGTGAAGCCTACGTGAGGGAAAAGCATTGGCTTATCAAAAAGCCAGGAAAACAGAAAATCAGTTGAAAATTCTTAAAGCACCTCACAGATGTGGAAGATCTCCTTATGTTCTTGTGCAGATGTGATCTCACGGGTGAGCACAAAAGCATTCCCTCACAGTGGACTCTTGGCGTCATGGAGGAGGATATAAAACTGTTCCTGATGATAAGATGCTCTTCTAAAACACTGCTGGCTGGGACATGTTCTTATTTTTGCTTGAGTATGATCAGGTCTTTAGTCAGAGAAGCATCAGGTATGTGCTAGGGCTCACGTAGAGTTGGTCAGGTCTTCAACAACAGTTTGGTTTAAGGTTTCTTTATTTTTTCTGGAAAATGTCAGTCAAGCAGAAACAATTCCAGTCCAGCAATTCAGCTGTGCCTGTTCACTCTGAGGAGTCATTGGAGCAGAGGCTCAAACCTGCACCACTGACACCAAAGGTGAATGCTCAGACTTGCTGGACTGCAGAATCTCTCATTAAGTTTAATGAATAATTACTTATTCCTACAAAATGGAACAGCTCAGGAGTCACTAGTTCCTAGTAGTTGCAACACATATGTGGGATGTAAAGGTTCAGGTCCTTGCTTGACCCATTCTGGGCAGACTTGAGAATATGAGGTAGAAGATCCTAACCATGAAACTTACTGGCTAATTTGTTGTCAGGTCTGTGCTCTTTTAATAATAAAAAAAAATCACTGAAGATATAGTTCCTCCTCATGCAGTAGAGAATCATTTGCAATCTTCCAAATATCTGATAGATATACATTTTTTTACAGTCCCCTTGTTCTAGGCAGGAGCATAAATACATATTTATATAAGCACGAGGAAGTGCTTGTGGTCCCTGGTATGTGGAACAAATGCAAGGTCCCATACACCTAGGAAAAATTCAGCCTTGCTTAGAGGGCTCAGAAAATGGCTTCTACACTATTTGCTTCATCTTCAGTGACAAATAGGGGATTAACTTTTCCACAGCAAGATCTTTTCCTCTTTTCCGTGCCCTTTCACTAGAAAGTCTCTTCATTATTTTATGCACTATCACTGTTTAAGCTGAAAGTACTTGGGGATTAAAACCAGGAAAGAAGATGCAGAAGTATGTAACAGTGCTACAAGGCACTCACAGACTAAACTTATTCTGCATCCTCTTATGGCCTGCAGAGACTATTGAAAGAAGGCCAAAAGAGGTCCCACAAGAGTAAGGGTCCTTTAGTGTATTCTTCATGTTTCTCCCACGGATAATTTGGAAGAAATACAGTGTACTTTTGTATGCCCCCAAAGTAAAATTACAACCAGCTGATGGAACTGTCTCAGCAGCAACAACGAGACTCAACTCAGAAAGGCAGGGTTTGTTGCCAAATAACACAGATTGTTTATAATGAATATAAACAATTACACTGCTGACCAGATTCCCAGTACACTTTCATCCACAGAATATACTAAATATTGCTCTGGCACTGGTCTTCCAAATATTTGTCATATATTGAGCATTTTCAATGAATGAAATTCAGTGGAGATGCAACAGAGGGAAATCCGTAACACACTGTTCCATCCCCCAACATGTTCTGTTCCACGTACTCATTTCTGCATTTCATATTATAATCCTACATAACCAAAACACTTCTTGATCCACCATGATCTCTCTCCAATTCTTTGATTCCACATTGATTTTTCTTGTCTTCTCATGTAACATGTTTAACATTGAGCACAGACAAAAAGACAAGGGGAGATGTAGGAGCAGATAACAACACATTGCAGTTTCCTCAGCCAGACTGATAAGTCTTGCTGGTTTTCTTCTTTCTCTGTCACATCTCAGTACAGATCTTGACAATGTCACCCATCTTTCCGGAGTTGAGACCATATGTAAATTGGTGCTAGTACAGAAGAAAGACTTTCCACTGTCACATCCATCCAAAGGGACTGAGCCTGGACACCAATAAGCATTAATCTGAAGGCAGAAACATAACAGGTTTCTAGTTCACTGTTAAATCCTTCTATGGCTCAGTATTGAGGGAACAAAAAATATCCACAACAAATAAGAGAAGAACCTTACAAAAGAAAATTCCTTTCAAAGCTCTAGTGACAGAAATATAGGATAGATGATGTTGACACAGGTAATTTGCAAGAAAGGCCCATAAAACATCATTTCAATGGGTCATGAACTTCAAACTGTGCATTCAGCTCAGCAATTTCACTAGAGCAAAATAACCTTATTTCCATACATAGAGCAGTCAAGGTGCTAATTCTAAAGTAGCAAATTGTTCTTTTTGTTTCAAAATGTGTTAATACTATCCCTGACAGGTAGGACAGTGGGTGGGAACATGTTCAAGGAAAGCTTGCCTTTCTGTGTTGTCCACAGAGGGGCAGTTGAAGAATATAATGAAGATGATGGCACACTCACTGCAATTTTCTGTTGGTGTCAAAGGAATTTGTTTTGCTGGCAGAAGTTGTTTTAGTTATTACTGGAGTGAAAGGCAAACTCCATGTGTTCCACACAACTTTTATCAACTGGTTACAGGTTTCAGTATTGCAGTTCCTGAATCATGTTGAGGTGTGGATGCCTACCAGCCAGCACTAGTCACAATGTCAACCTGCAAAAATAATACTCCTTACCCCTAAATGCCTCTGACAAAGTTTTGTAAATAGCAATCAAGCTGATATTTCCCAGTTGCCCACTTTATAAAATAATCACAGAATCAAACAGAATAGCTGATGCTGGAAGACACCCCTGGACATTTTCTAGTCCAACCCCAATCTTCAGAGTTGGATCAGGCAGAGCAGGCTGCCAAAGGGCTGTGTCCAACTGGGTTTTAAGCATCTCCAAGGATGGAGATAACCTCTCTCAGCAGTGTTTGACCATATTCACAGTACAAAAAAAAAATGTTTGAATAGACTTTCTCATATTTCTATTTGTGTCCATTGCCTCTTTTTTCTTGGGCACTGCTGAGAAGAGTCGAGCCCTTTTTGCTTTATATGTCCCCCGTCAGGTAATCTATACACACCAGTAAGATCCCCCTGAACCATCTATTATCCAGGCTGAACAAACACAGCTTTCTCATTGTCTGGAAGATGTTCTGAGATATTAATCATCATCTCACCCCTTCACTGGACTAAGTCCAGCAGTTCCTTGTACTGGGGACACCAGCCCTGGCTACAGTAGATGTGGTCTTATCAGTAAAATACATTTGTTAACTATTGTGTCCTTATACTGTATTCACATATACTCCCTCAGATCTTCCTTTTTTTTTTATTTTTCATTAGAAAACTGCTGATATTTCCAGAATATTTTTGTCTTAAGAAACAAGAATTGGTGTAGTACAGTTATGAAAACATAGCATTTCTCTGTGATTTCCTCCAACCACTCCCACCCACTTTATCATGAGTTTTAGGAAGACATCCAATGGGTGAGCTGTGGATTAAAGCTGCATCTATTGTTCTAGAAAGCTGTATTTCTGATGCTGCCCTGTGGTCTTACTGCTACCCCCCTCCTTGTCCATTTCCACCTGCCATCCCGCTGAGGCTGGGCAGTCAGCAGCAAGCCCTAAAGTTCTGACTTTCATCTGAGCTCAACTCTCTCTTAATATTAAAGAGGTTTCCCAGTTCTCAGTTTAATTGAGCGTAGACCCAGTTGTGCACTTAGCAAAGCTGATGACATTGACATAGACGTTACCAGAAACAGGACTATACCTTTGATTCTGTGATTAAAGTTTCAGGTGAAGATACAAACTCTCTTGAAAACAATGAACTGTCATACAATATTGCATGCCAACCAATCAGTAAAGTTATTTTCTTGGGTTCCCTGTAAATCAAATGTCCTTGGGTATAGAAAATACAAAAACTAATGATAAAGTGCGACACATTTGAGTCTGGCCTTGAAAATCTGCAGCTATTGCAGCTGTGGGTGCTGCCTTACACTAACTACATCCTGTTTATAAACAGCCAGCACAAAAATGTCATTTTTTTTGATTTGAAGCCATTTGCTGTAGCCAAATATGTATTTCACGATAACAAAAGTGTCTTAACCAGTTAGAATTCATTTCTCTCCCCTTGCAAATAAACAGTAATCACCTCGCCCATTGGTGGCAGTTGCTCAGTTTGTATATGCATCTCTGTCTCCCTACTGCTATGAATATGCAGATCTCTCCACTCTCATTAGTTTCTGAAGTGCTTCTGCTCACCCTGGTTGCTGTAGTTGGCATTTTTGAGCTGTTTTGGTGACAATACCACAGCTTATCAACTTCTGCTGAAGCCAAAGATAACTTTAAAATGTATATAAAAGAACAAAACAATACCATGCTACAAATCAAATAAATCTGAGTGTTGATTTCTGTGTCTTAGCAATGGATTTTCAATGCTAAGAAAGAGTGGTAAATAAAATCTTGCAGATGAGTGGCTCTTATCAGTAAAGCCACGATCAGGCAGTAACTTTGTCTTGTGCCAGTAAGCCTGGTGGAGTCTGGTTTTGCAAACTGGGTCTGAGTAAGGCACAGAAACTAAGTTTGTGCAATATATATGCACAGGCTCTTGCTCTCAATGTTCTGCCTTCACAACACCAGCTGGTGCTATGCTTTCTATGTCATTCTGGCTTATTTTTTAATGAAAGATAGTTTAGCAGACTGTGTTGAGTTTCAAAGCTTAAATTCCACAAAATTATTTGCATTGTCAAGAAAAACCTGAATCAACAACTCCTTGTAGGCTGACATGCAGGCTGCAAGAGCTGGATTGCAAAGGGTGTGCACATGCTGATCTTGCAGAGATTTACATCTGAGTGTAACCCCTCTCACCTTTAGTAGTCCCAGAGAAGTGGTTGCGAACCCACAGTATCAGTTAACTAACCATTACTGTGGTTTAAGACATCACTGCTTTACCAGTAACCAGTCCAGTGTCGCAAATCTCCCCTCATTTGCTCAGTGGAATGGTCTCCAAGACTTCTGTCCTTTTTCCTCCAAGCTGTCGGGGATTTAAAAGTACATTAGGTTTAAATAGTTTAAGCAGGTGGTTAAGTCAGCTGCCTGGTTTTGCCCAGAGAGCACAGGGAAGAGTCTTGCACACGATCCATTCTGCCAGCAGCTACGGGGCAGCAATGGTTGGCAGAGGGGTGGTAAAGAGCAGCTGGGCCTGGTAATGAGCCTGTGCTCAGTTTGAGCACCTGGTCTTGCACCAGCCCTGGTGCTGGCACTCTCCTCTGCCCAAGCAGAACCCCAGCAGCTGCCTGGGACAGGTTTGGAAGTCCTCCGGCATATCTCATCACAGGACTGGAAACCCTGGTCTCAATCAGGAAAACTGCTTAGATCATTAATGCTTCCAGTCTACGTCAGTGGGCCTTAAATGTATGTTCGAGGCTTAGCCATCTGCAGTTGGAGGGGAGTCTGTCCAGGGAATTTAACTAAGCCACAGAACTTTGCACAGAAGCAGCTACCAAACACTCACATGGTCTGCTCCATCCCCTCCTTGTCGGGACACAGAGTCTGACAAGCAGGTGGTAACAAACAGCTTGAGGAAATTGCTGCATCTGCTTTGTTAAGTGAGCATGTGTCTGAGCCCCGAATCCATCTTTCAATCAAGCTTTTAATAGGAAAATGTAATCCTGAAAATTTTATTCCTGAATGGGACACAGTAAGGAATAGATGGAAACGTAGCATGGCTTAGAGTGAAATCAAAACAAAATATCACTCAAAGCGTTGTTAAATGTCACATGGTGCTAAAAGCAATCATAACTGTACCAGTCAATTATGAAATTGTAAACTGAACTTTGATGCTGGCCAATCTCCTGTCTAGTTTCACTTGCAAGGCTAAGCTGTCTAGCTTGAACAAAGAAAATCAGCAATAAAGCAAAGAAAAATCATGCAGAGATATGGATCCAGTGTTTACGTTGCCACCCCTTTCACTGGGAAATGACAAGAGAGAGACTAGAAAAAAACAAATCACAAAATACAATCTTGCTATTCCCCTTTCAGGATTGATGAGTAATAAAAGCAATTAGCCAGAAATGTTTTTAAAACTTGTCAAATACATTATTTGACAAATATATTAATAAATTATGTATCTAGTCACAAACTGTGTGAGCTCTGAAAACCACCTCATCATTTGAAAATAATTTGAAAATCGTATTCCATCTACTGATGAATCACCTGCCTGCATTAGCAATAAACTGGCACAGGCAAGACAGAGACATTTTTATCCTTCACAACATACGAAGTGCATCTCAGGACACGTACACATTGCTGAATTTGAGCAAAACCAGCATGTGTGTGCTTTGAGGCAGTGGATACACACATGTAGGTTTGGGGCGATTCTCTGCATCTGTGCGAGCATACACTGGTCTCCCTGCAAGGATCCTCTTCTGCATAGGGATCTGTGGAGGCCCATAGGCACAGGCAGAGCTGAACCTGTCCAAGGGACCCCCAGCCAACCTGCTGTTTCTGGATGGGGAAAAGACACAGTTAGTCCTTTAGGCACTCAGCAAAAGAAATTAATATAGGTCAAACTTTACATTCTTAAAAGAGCAAGTTTAATCTTAAGTGACAGATAGTTCCATGCAGACCATGCATGCAAAGAACCTGTGTCACCTCCAGTAGCCCAACTTCACCTGCTTCAGAAGAGGGCCCTACCTCCACCCACACAGATAATTCTTGCTGAGGTTGAGAAACCCACTGCACTTTCATTCATCTCTCTCTCTTGCTGTAGGCCCTGCCAACAGCTGAATTTGATACAAGTGAGAACTTTAAAATCCATACTTACTTGTTTGTGTAATTATAAGAGTGCTTGTCCTGCATCTGATAGTGCCTTTCAGACCTGGTGGACACGTCATCTGGCAAATTTTATTGCCTCATATGCCACTTATAACCATTGCTTGTCACTTAATTAGGCTGAAACTAAATAGGATCAAGTAGGATTCTCCAAGGTTGTGGACTCATATCTGTGTGCTGGTCTGTAGTAACTGATTGCTTTGCACTGCCATGGGATGTGAACTGCTTGCTTGGTTTGGTACCTACACAGTGTGTACAACCCTGAACTCCTGTGTGCTCCTCAGGGAGTACCCAGGTTGTGGCCAAACCCAGCTTCACCAGATACCTCTCCAAAAGAAAAGTTAAAAACTGAGTTCCTTGCAGTCTACAATGCAGTCACTCACGATACGCATCTGAGTCACGGTCAGTTCGTGGTGCACCTATTCACTATAAGTAAGCTGATAGCTTTTGTGTGTTTGTTAGGAATATACTCAGTGATGTTTGCAGAGGAGCTGGATGGAAGTAGGATGCTTTGGTGAGGGAGAAACAGTTCACAGGGATGCACTAGGTTTCACAAGAATTACAGCTGGAAATGGTTTGGTTTGAGGAAGAAGGGAAAGAAAGGAGGAAAAAAAAAGAAAGTCTTTAATTCAAAATTAAATATCTGAAAGCATTCCTTTTGGTGCAGAGATGTTGGAACCTACTACTAAGCCTGAGAAGTTGCTGCAAAATGCAAGTAATGCCTGCTGGATCATTTTCTCTGTTTCACAGACTGAGGATGTCAGGTCTTAGTTGATAGTCTTAAGGTACACAAGTCTTAAGGTGCACACTCTCTTTTGCTTCCTCCTGAGCTTTGTTCCAGCTCATCTCTGCTAATTGACAAGAAGCTATACCATATATTGATAGACAACTTGGCCTTGGAATTTATTTTGTGGGAGATTTTGTTATTGCCTCATAAACCTAGATCTTCCTTAAATTGTCATCAAATTCCATCTCCATAAAATTATTGATGTAATAGAAGAAAAAACCTACAGCACTGCTACACCAGATTTTCCTTCTGTTATGCTTCTCTTCTGTGAAATTCCCTGGACTTGCAGGGATCTAACAGCTCTGCCATATTCTTTTACTGATGTGGGTAGTCCAAGAGAACCAATGACATTGTCAGCAAAAGAGGATTTAATTTCCACAGGACTGTGGACTCCAATCTAATAGGACCATCTTAACTGCTGTTCTTCACTTCTTTGAACCTTTGACAGACATTTATTTCTGAATAAAGCAGCTGGATTTTATACCTGAGTAAAGCAAAGCTCTTGCTATTGGAAGCCCTTTCCGTGGGTGTACATGACATGCCCAGGAGATACAGTTAGCCCGTTTCAAGGAGGAGGGCAGATGAGACTTTGATTATTGTGATCCATACTGGATGGATGATAATGGCTGTGTGACACTTGGCAGGAGAGGAAGATTTGATTTGTGCCATGACACCTCGTTTCTCACACCTGGTGTGCAACATGCAGTTCAAGCAGGGAGCGGGGCACATGCTGCAGGTGGAGGCATTTCCAGAAGGCTTCCTGCACCTCACTTTGTGGAGGGTTTTGGGAACCTCCCAGATGTGCAGACACAGTTTATGTTATGATATGAGTGCTGCAATTCTCAGTAAATAAACTGTTGGGAAATGGCAGTACCAAATTAAATGGCAATAAAGCTTTTGTTGTTTCAGTTTATGCAGGTTTTAAGAGAGAATCTGTGATGAACTGTATTGTGTGTGCTTGCACCAAAATAAAGAGAGTAGCATGGCATATAAATAAGTTTAGCATTAGACCAGTATCTTTTCCAATTTATGACTCAGTAACAGAATTTTACAGAAATTTGATTACAATTTTACTGCATGGAGGACTCTTTTGCATCTGTTTCACAGATATCCACCTTTTAAATTTTATTTAATTTGTATTGATTTTTCCTGCACTTTCATAAGCAGGCATCACACATTTGAGCACAGACAAAAAATGATTACTTAAGTGATGATTTAAAAATAATGGATGTACATTAGCACATGAATGATTAATTCTTTTTTGTGAGTACAAGCGTCCAGGCTATGGCTGAGTAAAATATTGATGGTACAAAGGAAATGAGCTGTTTCTTAATTTAGTTTTGTTCTGGTAATGTGTAACTAATGTTGTTTCCTTCTAGCAGTAGGCATTTAGTGACCCTTTTAAATTTTAATACCTAGTGATAGCTAAACTAATAGCTTCATGGGACATATAAGAGGGGATTTTGGAAAGATGCAGACATAGTTTACATGCATTAATTTGAGACACTCTGTAACACATTTAATGCAAACAAGTACTACAGAAGAACCTAGGTAAAGCCTCCACACACAGGCTGGCCTTTCACTAGAAAGCTGAGGGGGGTTTTGCACAGGAGACATTGAAGGGTGGAGTTTTCATTGTCAAATTGTTTTTGTGAAGCTGTGGCACATGAATTTGAGTTCGTCAAGGCCTCGTGCTCTTGTGATGCCTTTGGGAATGTGGAGATTTGTGAGACAAGTACAAAGCTTGCTCTTTCCAACTGATAACTAGACATATATTTACACTAAATGTAGGGGGACCTGAGCACTGAGATTAACCCTGTGCTTGACTCCTACAGGCCAAGTCTGAGATACCTACATTGTGGTCTCTCAATGTTTCCACAGCTGTTGAAGTGTTTCTGGAAGTTGTGTCTTGCCTACAGCATCCTGAAGTGTTTTCCCATCTATTTTCTGGGAAATGCCACGGTGAGGAGAGAGACACTGAAAGACAAGTACTACTCACGTGGTTCTGCCCACACCTCCACTGCATACCAAGAGAGCAGGCCAGGCTCACCCACCCAAAACTTAAGCCAGGTGCCCAGCTGAGCAGAGCAGTGTGGCCTCAAAATCAAATGGGAACATTGAAAATACTCTGTGGATATAGCTGAACAGCAACACACATAGGGACACAGGTTATGGTAGAGCACAGCTACAGGCTTTGGTGTTCTCAGATGGGGATACAACCTTGTTACTCAAGGTTGATATACAGACTGAATCACTGGCGCTGCCTACCCACTGCCCATCTGTCAGAATGGCACTTTGCCCACAAACATGGTGACATGCCAGGTTTCATCTGAAGTAGGTGCCTTCTAACAATGGGTTTAGAAAACAGCCTGTTGAAGACAGCAACTGACACTTCTTTCTTCAATAGGCTATTTTTGGAGTGGAAACACTTGCTGGCAGCAAGTGCAAAGGGCCTAAATCAGCTTCTGTTAGTCAGCTGCAAAAAAAATCTCATTTGCTACAGTAAAAGAAGGTTTAGGCTAGAAAGTAAAGTGATTGCTTCCATTTGAACTTGCTGGCCTTGCATGGGTACGTTTATTGTGGCTACTTAATCCCACTTTAACAAACTGCATGGCAATTTGCAGGTAAGAAAGGGCAAGGAGGAAGATGAACAGTTTATTGCTTTTTAGACAAGAAAGGGTGCTTTTCTTTTTAATTTCAAACCATGATCCTTTGATATTTTCCACTGCTGCAATGGATATTATATGGTAATCCTGCCAGGGCATTTTATATGTGAGGAAGGGTTTGAGGGCTGGCTCCCCAGGATGACATTTTAAAAATATAGTTCACATTCTTTCTTCTTTTGGCAACTGTGAGAAGAGAGGGATCTTCATGCAGTCTCAACAAAAATCAAAAGGGTTTCTGTCATCAGGTCTTTTTGAAAGGATTTTGAAGATCCTAGAGAAAAACATAGGCTTTGGCTCTGTCAAAAGTCCATGAAGGGGTGTAGATCAGAGAGCAAGTTAATGCACACAGTTCTCTCTGGTGACGTTCTGGATACTGGATGCCTGAAACGTGGGCAGGGTGTAAAACCACACAGCTTTAAGAGCAGCCCAGATGGTCAGCAACCCCAGGAACACATGCACACGTGCTATCCTGATCCTTCTAGGAAGGATTTTCAATCTAAATTGTCAGCCTGACATCAGCACCATGACATTACTGATGGGCAGAAGTGATAGATGATCTACTCTGCAGACAGCTACTCGCTTGGGTTTGTAGTAAGGAGTAATATGGCCTAACATCCCTCTTCTGACATGTCCAAAGCTTACCTGAGGTTGAGTGCTGAGAATGTGATGTGATCAGTGAGAGTCTGAGCTTGACCATGACTCCAACCTGCTCTCAAAAGCACCTGTCAAAAGCTGAGCATTGGACAGTCTGTTTTCTCCCCTCTCTGCCTCTACTGTCTTCCCATAACTCCGCTCCCCTCTTCGTCACTCTGCCAGGACAATGCGCTGCCCTACCTGGCAGTGCTCTCTGAGCCTTGGGCAGTGCAAGGGGACTTTCCAGATGGCAGGGTGCCAGCTGAGCCTCTGCTTCATGCAGCTGGGTCCCCTATACCACATAAGAAGAGAGCTGCTGTATGGTCTGGCTACATGAGGAGGTGGAGAACTTTCCATCCCTCTCTGATTTAGCATTGAGCCCTTGGCCTATATATGGACATATATGGTGACAGGGAGATGGAAGACCAACTAGTCATCCTCTGCCAACATGCAAAGTACACATGAACAAAATAAACAATTGCTGAGATTCTTTGGAACACAGGAAGTTAGTCAGGCGGCATCTGAAGTACTTAGGTAATATATCCAACTCCAAAACAGCTTTTGACAGGAAAGCTGAGAATAACCTGTAGTTTATCTTTGGATACTGGACAGTAGAGACTTTATTATAAAAGGATTTACTGGCTATAACATAGCAGCTAAAATCTTGGCACCTTGTTTTGCAACTAATTAAAAAAGTCAAATCTATAAAAGGATTTGGAAAACTTTGGCTGGAGCCACAAATACTGTTTCTCCCATTGCTTCCCAGATACAGAACTGCTTTTTGTGCCCTCCTCTTATCCACAAAGACACAGAAAAGAGGAGGCCACAGCAACTCTAGCTGCATCACTCCAAGCAGCGGAGGTAACGGAGTCATCATTGTGCTTTGCCAAGAATGGAGATGTCACAGCTGTTTTTCTCTATTTTTGTTTTGGTTTTTTTTGAGTCACACCTGATAATAGTGTTGGCATTCCTACCTGAGCCTGTTTTTCCAAGTCAAGCACTGTCCAGAGGATTTACTAATGACTTGATGATCACTAGTTGCTTATTTCTTGTATATTTTTGGTGTATTAATCCTTCCAGTATGTGCTGCAAATAGATTTTGTGAGATTGAATAGCTGCCACTGATAATTTATATTGCCTTGGATCTAAAGCATTTCCTACACTTTTGATCCCCCCACCTCCCCATAACCCTCTTCTAGATGAAGCCTCCACCCTGACAGCTCCTTTGCATGACTGTTTCCTGCATGACTTGTCCCAGACAATGGTATTTCCCCATACTCGGTGGAGTTTTGCATCACTCAAGATTAATGGGCTGACATGCACAGTCATACAGGCAGCTGGCAGAATGTGATCAGTGAAACAATGTGGGGATGAAATGGGCCACCTATCTCCCTGTCACCTACTGTCACCTCAAAGGTGAAATTATGTCATCTTGCACCCACCAAAGAAAAGTAGTAACGTGTCCCAGAGCAGTAACGTGAGGGTGGCTCTCGGGCACGGTGCACCATTTCAAATCTTAACAGGCAGGAAGGAGTAGCAGTAACTCCAAAGCATCAAAGCCACCTGGACTCACACTTGCCTCTTTAGTTTTGCTAATGTGGTACAAAGAAACTATTAATTGTTTGTACTCAGACACTGTCTGTAAGGGGAAATGTTTCCTCTGCACTAAGCAAAGCGCAGAACAGAGCAAAGCAAACCTTTCATGGATGACTCTGTTACGGTTACTCAGTAAAAAGGATTCTGCAGCCTACATGTAGGAACACGGAGGCTAGAAGTCATTTTTTCAAACAAACTGTAATATTAGATAAGGCATGTGGAAAAATAATGAAAGATCTCCACCTATGTCACAAGAACAAAATATCCTAGGCTGAAGTCAGAAACTGAGATGTCAGGGGGCACACACTAAACAGAAACTCGAGTTAACATGCCAAAGGCAGCCAGTCCCATCATTACTGATTGTGTGTGGGCCATGAACTTTCTGTATGCATCACAGGGGTAAAAGTAAATAGTTTTATCCTCTTTCTTCAAACCTAAGGTGAGAATCTACCTTCTTTCTGAACAGGAAGGCACTGGAGAAATATGGTAAGGCTTTATTTCAGAGCTCAAGGAGATACAAATTTACAAGCAGTTTGTTTACCTTTCTATTTTTAGTGATTACTGGTATAAACTCTTTTCTAGACACCCTCCCTACATCAGCCACCAATAACGTCTCACTGATCCTTTACAACTGTTTTGCTGTCACCCAAATGAGGCAGGTTTTTGGCTCCTGAGTCAGTAGGCTGGACAGCTGCTTAGCTTTGACAGCCCAAGGAGCTACCTCAGGCTTGCCCAAGGGAAATTCAGACTGTACTCAATTACATTCTTAGAGTTATATTTAAAGCCTTAATCCATGGAGTTATATTTGGTGGGACACTGAAGGAGCAAGGTTTATGAGTGTCTGTGGATGTGCCTCTGTGAGTCTGTACATGAATACACACCTAGCTGCTTGCTTTCTGTGAAACTAAAACCTACGCGACTTAAAAATGTCATCACCTGTGGACTCCCCTTTATGCAGGATGTGATTGTTAGTGTATGAAGCCAAGGTGATTCATGTTGGATTTTATGGACTCTGGAATGAGTAATGTGATGCTAATCTATAGATAAACTAATCTGCTGGTATTTATAACCAGTGAGTGATTGCCTCACCCCTTAACTGCAAGTTTGGGGATGTGACAGTTACAGTAGATAGTAGCTTTACTGTAGCTTGGAGCTGTTTGGAAATCTGCATTTTTGGCTGAATATCTAAGGGAATATTTGATTTACCTTAAAGAAAACATCAGTCTTGTCTTTGGTCACTCCTATGGATTGGGAGTCATTTTTCTTTTGGTCCAGGACATAGTCTGAGCCTAGTGACATAAATCAAAAGGTGAAATTATCATCTGTTCCCATCCTATGTTATAGTGTAATTTCCATGTAAATAACAGTGAAATAATAGAATGTTTTCAGGCCTGTTCCTGTTCTGAAGGTCACTGGGTCTCCACAGGACAAGGCAGGGCAGGGGGCTCATCACACAGAATCAATTACAGGATTAGGTAATCCCCTAAAATGGGACCAAAAAGTGATTTTGTGTAACAGAAGTTGCTATATATAATCTAAATGGATAACATTAAGTGTCCTGTCATCTTGTGATTATATGCACTGAACATAGATTTGTTACTAATATGCCTTTTCATCTGTCTATGTCTGAAAAAGGCAGCACATCTTACTAGTGGGGAGAAGTGTAGGTAAACACTGCAGATAGTGTATCTGTACTGACTGTGTAGCAGTATGAGAAATGAAATTTTGAAAATTAAAATTGTAGGCTGTGGAGGAAGATCACCTATTAATCTTGGAAGTATGCCATTAAATCTAATTACAGTATTTTGTTGATATTACCTTGGATGTTTAAAATGAATTCCCCATCAAATGATAGGTGATGTAATATATCTAACTGAAAAGCTAATCATTTTACAGAAAATGGAGTTTTCTTGCTTTGACAATTCCTGTAGATGTTTAAAGTGCTGAGAGGAGTCAGCAACACGTACCACCCTGTACCTTGCCCTAAAGGGCACCATGGCAGTGCCTTCAGCTTGGCTTTTCTGCTCCCAGCTCTCTGCCCTGTACAGCTTTCCCTCTCTGGGATTTATTTTTTTTTACAAGATTATTCTTTTACAAGGACCAGGAAATAATCACTTTTTACTGTTGCAGTGAACTTTGCAGGCAAGTGCCACAGCAGAATTGTTGGCCTGAGAGAGCTGGTTTCCCAGAGTTAAGTCTGATGGGGAGCTTGCAGGCAGGAAAGACCAGTTTTACAAGACTGTGCCCAGTTAGGTTTATTGCTTGAGTCCCTTTTATTAGCTTTGATGTACAGTCATCCAGATTCCTCTCTAAGCACATTTCAAGTAGTGAAATACACAGGACAACACATTACAAACATTGTGTCTATGTCTTTTCCATCTTTGCTGATGCAGGGTTCTCTGCCAGCCCCAAA
Organism: Heliornis fulica; assembly: GCA_013399135.1. Lineage (NCBI taxonomy): Eukaryota > Metazoa > Chordata > Aves > Gruiformes > Heliornithidae > Heliornis > Heliornis fulica. Next base: position 1,705,994 of record VXBZ01000388.1, on the reverse strand, counting down.
GCTTCAGCAGAGGAGGAATTTCTGGCCTTCCACTGCCTGAGGTTCATCTGTGCAGGATCCCACATGATCTCTGCTGGCTGACCCATGCAATATACTGCCAAAGCATTAAAAAAAAAATATCTGTTTTCCAATTCTTTTTAATTACTGGCACATCTCCTCTACCTCCCCAGAGGTAGATGGCAGAATTGGAGAGCCAGCATATTGAATATCAGTCAGATTTTTGCCTAAGTAAGAACTGAAAGCAGCAATTAGATTTATCACTTACATATTCAATATAGAGATAGTGTTCTGTATGCTTTTCAAGGTAAACTGATGTCAGATAATCATGCATGGGCCTGGAATAGCAGTGTGGACTCATTTCTTACACCAGCCAGAAAGAAAAATGAGAAGAGTGGAAGCAAATGCAGATGCTGATCCTACAGTGAGCCAGGATTGCAGTTGTGAGGTTTGGATACACAGCCCATCAGTGTTAGCAGAAAATTATCACTATGCCTGCAAGTGACAGGCATACAACTTTAGAGTTCTACACATCTCTCTAAATGAGGAGGCAGATTAGAAAGATATAAAAAAGAGAGAACAATAATGTAAATTGAAGTTTTGACAGTCAGAAATATTTTTAAAACAACTCTCAACACAGTACCCAAGAAGATGCTAAAAGAAAGTGCGGAAACTGTTTTGTATCTTCCTATATTTCACAAATGCCAATTGCTTAAAAGTGCCTTCTATAATTTTCTAACAACTGACAAGGGTGAAAAGGGGAGTTCCACATCATTCAGAAAATATAAGAAACTTACTTTCTTTCCTTTAAGCATTATAAAGAACAACACTTCTGTGCTACCTGAATTGGATATTATGTACAGGGATAAAATTACAATGTCTTTTCTTAAACTTAGCACTCTATACAGTACTTGACTTATAAGCAATTATTTGCGTGTATCAACACAACACAGGCTTGTTATATTAGTCATTTGCTATTTTTAGCATATTGGTGTAAATCATGAGCGACAATGTTCTGAAATGTCTCACTTCTGACTGGTGTTGATACTGCTGCAAGCTTGGGACTCACAGAAGGAAAATGGTTGGCTCAGTTTTATCACTTTGCAAGCCAAACACTGGGATTTTCACCTATATTTCCCCAAGCAACAAGGTTTAGTGTGGCTGTACAGGGATAGGATCTAAGTGCACTCCAGGCAGGTTAAATACCCATCTATTTCAGATCTAAGCCATGGACGATGGAGGTGAATAAGTGGCTACAAATAGGACAGTATTTGGAGAATATATGGAGACTGGATGCTAAAGCCAGGAACAGTAGGCATCCATCTAACAGAGGTGAGCATTAGAAAACACATAATTCTGCATTGTGCAGGCTAAGAGTGAAATACCATAATGAGCTATCAGTTTCAGTTTATGGGGCTTTAACCCTGTTCTGGTGATGAGCTGTGAAGCATTATAGCTTGAGCTTCCTATTTGCCATGTTTATGTTCCTAAAATCCAAAGGATAGAATTCTTCACCAATCGATAGGGATGAAAAACCTGCTTTTCTTGGAAATTGTTCTACATTTATTCACATACTACACATACCTGTGCAATGGCTCCCCAGATATTGAGAAGGCATGACGGCACATAAACCCAAAGCTGTATGAAAATAGCTTCACTAGGTTGTTAACAGAAACTAATATTATCAGGCAGACGAATATTTACCCCTGCTTTGGGAGCATTACTCTTTGAATAGCACCTTAAATTGTCCAACTAATTTTATGCATTTATAATAAAGAAATTTTATTCTCTTTTATTATCAAACTTAATTACAGTCAAGGTAAGTCATAACATTCACAATTTGCAACTTAGATTTAGGGGCCAAACATAAAAACTGCGCATATCTACTTCATCGGATATTATATATCCGATCCACATTAAATTACCTACCCATTCCTCTATACAGTGCCATGCATCAGGCAGGTATTTGTACACATTGGTGAAATGTGGTGCTTTTTGGAGGAGAGAAAAAAAAGAGAAGGGAGGAGGAAAATATTTAACTAAAATATAATGGCTCTTAGGATACAACATCATCATCACATCCTGGCACTACTGTGATTTGACCATCCTTCTGTAACTGACGTTTGCTGGTTTTATTGCAAATGACACAGCCTAAATGAACATGTCCTCAAAATATAAGTTTCACATTTCATTCAGAAGCCATCGCGTCCCTGCTCTAGTCTGCTGAGTCACTGATCCAGCTCTGGCACAGACAGAGGGAAGCCATCAATACCATTTTCCTCAGCACTTGGTATCTCGTAGGATGGGCCATTTGAACAAACTTTCCTGGGTGACCGTGCCCTGAAGGTGGTTTCCCAAACCTGGGAACTGCCCTGGACTGTGTGCTCTTGCTCTTTTCTTACCAACTCACGGCGGGGCTGAAGCAGTGATTTTAATGAACAGTTGTGTTTGCTGAAATCAATTCAGCCTTGGTTATAAACCCAATGGAGGCATTCAAGCAGAATGAAAATGTCTGGTTTAAACACATATTAGTTTAGTATTATCCATATTTTTATGAAGCAAAAACTCAATTTGTTGTTCTAACAGATGGTGGTTCTTTTATATGAATGTAAATTTTGAATATTTGCTTACATTTTCGAATTTGATAACAAATGTTGCTTAAGTCTGTAAAACACTTAGAGAGTGAAAAGTCCTTTAGACAACAGAAATAATCCACAAGCTCTACCTATGAGATATGGTGAGTGAGTGAGTGCTCTCCTTACCATCTCATACATAGGGACAGTCTTTTGGAGCCAAAGCTGGTCCTCAGGCATTCCCAGCTCCCTGGGACTGACACTCAGTCCATTTTATTGTGCCTCTGTACTTTCAGATTCTGCTGATGTGTTTCTTTTACAAATCAATCATTCTAGGGGTAATTAACATTTAAAAGCCAGGTTTCTTTTAATTCCATTAGTATATTTGTGACAAGAAATGTGTTGGCAGAATCCAAAGGTTAAGAGTTACAATGAAGAACAAGTTTTAGGATAAATGAAAGTTAAGGCCTAAAATAGCCTGACAATACCCCATTAATCTGCATGCTATTGACACAATAATGGTCTGTTGTGTCAATGAGGATTTAAGAAGCTTTGCAGCACATGTTACTGATAGTTTATCATATCAATAGGAGCCCTGCATATATTTGTGTTTAAACCCTGTGGCTGTGTAATTCCCTGACTGCAAACATATTGTAAGTGCACATACTTTAAATCCTTACATAAAGTGGTTTGTAGCCATGCAGGAAACTTCAAGACTATAATAAACTACCATATTTAAGTGTAGATACAAGATACCAGTCTTGGCTATACCAAGATCCTCCAACGTTTTGTACTTAAAACTGAAGCCCTTTGCCCTAAAGGAATATGGTCCAATTTTCAACATTATGTCATCTAATTGAAGCAGAAGGAGATTTAACCCATATTAATCACCCATACTGATATATGTAAACCTTTAGTCGGCTTGTGGGAGGGATGTATGGTGGAAAAGAAAGGTCCCTCCCCTCAGAGCAGAGGGAAGCGTGCAGCCACAGCCCAAGCAGATGTGCCATGCTTGTCATGCCCCCGCTGCAGGGATAACTGGGCAGCATCGCCAAGTGAGTGATTTCTACATGCCTGTAACAAGAAGGATGCACCGAATGAAAATACAGGTGGCTCTTCTAGGACTGCAGTTTGTCTGTCTGGCACCACCATCAGGGATTTAGAAATCCTAGCAGCAGCAAATCCCACATTTGTAATGCCCTGGTGTGGGCAGCTTGCACCTAGGGACCAGCACCATCTATAAATCCACACAAGAGTGGGTCTGCTCCTTCCAGTGAAAAGGCCACAGCTACTCTGTGAGCTGAATCCTTCTCTTTGAGGCACTCTAAGCTTTTTTTTTTTTTTTTTTTTNTTTTTTTTTTTTTTTTGTCCTCAGGTTGCAATTTGATTCCTAACCAAGCGAGTAGTCTCTATCACAGCATTTTCATGCACTGTGCAAATTGTGACGGTTTTCAGATTAGGGCTCTTCCTAAGAAAGAGCAAATCATGTCCTTACACCTTTAACCAGGCAGCAGCTCCTGGGGTGCAACATAGGCGTGCTGTGTTTTCTGTGAGGAAGCCCATAATGATGTCGCCTGTAGCCTGTCAGCACTAGGAAACATCAGAGAGAGACAGCCAAGAGACCCAGTTGCCAAAAACGTCCTATTCCCATGGCTGAGAGATTCTGTTGGCACTATCTCTAAAGAGAATTTACTATGGGCCAAACCCTGGCACCCTTGCCTAGCTGAATCACTTCTGAAGAGGCAGTGCTCCTGCTGCGAGCGATGCGTGCGTGGAAACCTGCGGGATCAGACCAAAATACTGCTTGGGACTACCAAGCACTTGTCTTCCAGCGGGGCCCGAGCGCTCAGCAGAGCAACCTGCCCAAGGACTTGCTCTGGAGGCAGCGCCCGGCGCAGGGCAGGGATCAGGGGATTGCACGCGAATGGCAGAGATGCAAAAATCGCTGAATTACTGGTACTTCAGATTTTTCTTGTTTCCCATAAAACCGGCAGAGATTACACAGTTTGGCAAGTAATCCTTTTCTTTTTTTTTTTTTTTCCTTTCAGGGGCATCCAAAATATTTTGTGGCGCTTTAAGCCTTAATTAATTTATCTTCCGTGTGAAGAGAAATGAATTCGTGACAGCTATTTCCTGGGCTCCATTTCTGGGATTAAACCCTTTGTTTCTGGAATATCTGAGGGGATTGTGGACAGCCACTTAAAAACATGTCATTTCAAGGACATCCCCCACCACCACCACACGCAAGTAGTCATCTGCAAAATTGAGTCTCATTAGCCTGCAAAATTGCGTTGCTCGCAATGACTTTTTCTAAGTAGAAATTGAAAATTCTTAATTAAGAAGCGAAGGTAGCGCCGGCGCCGAACAACACGCCTCCTGGGCGGCTCCGTCCCAGCTGTTTCCCTCCGCGGCCGCGGAGGCGGGATGGGCACGGGCTTGGAGGCAGGGGAGCAGGTTTGCGGAGGTGTTTCGGCTGGGGTACAACTACGGCAGAAGTTTACCGCAGCTCCTCCGTACGGCGGAGCGAACGGGGCCGCGCCCGGCGCTGCCCGCGGCGAGGGGGAAGGCGGAGGCGGGGGGCCGCGGCCGGGGCGGTGCCGCC